>CAUYLG010057448.1:0-16791 GCA_963573385.1 Cacajao melanocephalus
ACAATATCAAAGACTTGGAACCAACCCAAATGCCCATCAATGATAGACTGGATAAAGAAAATGTGGCACATATACACCATGGAATATTATGCAGCCATAAAAAAGGAGGAGTTCATGTCCTTTGCAAGGTCATGGATGAAAGTGAAAACCATCATTCTCAGCAAACTGACACAAGAACAAAAAACCAAACACTGCATGTTCTCACTCATTAGTGGGAATTGAACAAGGAGAAGACATAAACACTGGGAGAGGACCATCACATACCGGGGCCTGTCAGGGGGTTGGAGGATATGGGAGGGACAGCATTAGGAGAAATACCTAATGTAGGTCACAGGTTGATGGGTGCAGCAAACTACCATGGCACATGTATACCTAGGTAACAAGCCTACACATTCTGCACGTGTACCCCAGAACTTAAAGTATAATTGAAAAAAAAAAAAGAAGACAAATTTGCAGGAGCAGATATTGGAAAATGAGGGTATCTATTTATATTATGCAGGAAACTAGATGATGGTAAATATAGCATATTTATATTTATGGGATAAATAGATTTCAATGTCATCATTGTAGCTCTTCTGTGTGTATTTGTATAAACAAATTTATACAAACTAATGTCAAAAGTCTGAAATTGAGTCCTACTCTTCCTGGCTAATTTATAAAAAAGCTGGCTGCATGGCTTTTGCAAGTCCCTTCATCTTTCTGCATTTCAATTTCCTTATAGGTGGGAGGAATTTACTTACCGGTTTCTGAGAACCTTCATACATAAAATTCGATTATTCTGAGATCTTTCTGTGTTCTTCCCCTCATATTTAATTGAAGCAAAGTTCCCATCAGTCTCATAACCCTTCATCTCTTATTAAACAAGGAGGCTCTGTGTTTTCATCTATCCTAAAGGTCTCTTAAAGAGAAATCAAATTTTTTGAGATTCTCAAGTCCTGATTGACTGAGACCTTTACATCCTAACAATAGCTATTTGTTACAGTCACTGGATAAGGCAAAGATTCTTCTGATGATGTGTGTGATGCCTATGAGTTCAGCCAACAACAACAAAAAAAATCCATTTGGTTGAATAGTCTTAGCACTGAACAAGGTCTCATCCCAAAGTAGGTAAGCTAAGATAAAGTGTTGAGTCATTGTTTGTTGAAATCTTTGTACAATGCAAATGCCTTAGGTGATAACTTGGCAGGCACTGGGGATATAGTTAAGGAAGATTTACATATTTTTTAGTGATTTCTATAGTTTCTCAAATAATAATCACAGTAATCATTGAGGGAATAAGCCATCCACTAGCATTGTTGTCAAACATAATTAATGCAGATATTCTGTATTTCATAAACATCTGCATAGTAAGAGAAACAGAAATATATATACTTTAAGTGAACTTACACATACTGATCCAAAACTTTTATATTTTAACAGCTTATGGACATATAAGATACAATTAAGTCATTATTCTAAACCTATTAGTCAAATGGTTTATTAGCAGTTGGACAACTGCTAATTGTCAGAGCAGATTCTGACAACTGTGCCCCCTAAAAAACAAGCATGAGTGATTTTTAATTGTCGGACACAGCTGTGTGCCCCCACGACCCCTGGCTTTAGGAGCAGATAAGCCTCTGAGATACTTTCTGCTCCACAGGGAGCAGACCTTGGTGACTGCACTTGGGTGAGTCCTCCTGGAGCACTAATCATTCTAACAACCAGTATCTGACTAATGAAACAGATGATATTAGAAATCCACCAAGAGACTCAAGAGACAAGAGGATGTCAGGCGTAGCCTTCAATGAACAGCTCCTCACAAACGCATGTTAACACGCCGCACAGCAGCCTTTTCCTGTATCTCAAGAGTACCAGAATGACAGATTATCGTTTGCACAGTAATCCAAGTGGATGACATTCTGTCAAGGCTGTCCTCATTACAGTCTTGCATTCATGACACAGCAATTAGGAAGACCATTTTCAACTATAATCCCTGTTGTTTTGTAGGCTATTCATTCAGCTTCCAAATAAAGCTGCCTCAGAAAAAAAAAAAAAGCCCATTTGTAAAATTAAAATGATCAGATTAAAGTGATAATATGTGCAAGTATTTATTATGAATACGAAGGCTTTCTTCTAACACAAAAATATCTTAATGAATATAATCACACTTGGCAATCCCTGCTAGACACTTACGAGTAAGAATCAGTGCTCATGAAAAACTACTCTTGGTTTGTAACAGTTTTACATTTCAAAAAATAAATAGCTAGCAGTTAACTGCTGCGGTGATGATGTAGAGGATTCAGCCTTCCACTTGAGTATTTCAGCCTGGCATCCCTGTTTATTCACCAGATGAATGCTGATTTATCCAGGCCACTTGAACAGGGCAACACTGAGTCGGAGGAAGAGAGTGCTGCAGCATTTGAAATGTTGAGTACAGCTTTAAGCTGCTGTTTGGGGACTGTTAGCTATTGATTGCAGCTAGCCTTTATTGAATGCTTACTATTCGCCAGTGAATTTTTAAAAACATTGATATATTTTATGTCATTTCATCCATACATCAAACTTCTGAAGGAGTATTACTTTTCTTCATTTCAAAGATAAGGAAACACAGGATTATGTTAAATAAAAGTTAAATAATATATCCAAGGTCACACAATTACATGGGAACAGCAGAACAGTGCCCCTCCCATGGGAGATGAGAATGGGGGCAGGAGGGAGGATAGAATTAGGGATAAAGAAAAAATTTGCTCTGTCTGGATTAAACTAATAAGATCCATATGCAATATCTGTGTATAAGTCTCTTGTAGAAGTAAACTCCAACTTTTGTTTTCTATTTTTTTTCTTTTTTGGTTTTATGAAGTGTGACTAAAGACATTTTAAGATTTTGTAAACACCAGAATCTTGAGTCAACATCAGACAGTTATTTTCAGAAAATATATAACTAGAATACAATTTGAATTTTTGAATTTAGAATATTACCCACTTGTACTGTGTTTAGAGCAGTATTTGTCAGAGCAGAGTAGCGAGGATCATCAGTCCAGACAGCCAATTGACTCAAACAGCTAGAAGCCAGCTATGCCCATTCAGAACTTCCTACTCATAAAGGCAGAGATGGCCTCATCAGGAAGAAGGTGCATCAGGCTGCTTTGACAATATGCCATGAGGCACCAGGCAGGCTTCTGATGGTAATTTTGCCTCCTGAACATCACATTTAATTGGAAAGATTCTACTGAAGCAAGTATTCTAGTTTGCTTACCATTGCACATTTATTCCTGTAAATGCGTCAATCAGAGTTATAGACATGTGTCAGTTTCCACAAGCTTGAATAACACAAGCCTGCTCCTGAAAGGTATGCCAGTTATCAGTGTGCTTATAAAACAGCATGAAATCAAGGGGACCAAACTCCAAAATGATGAATTCATCAAATGATTATACCTACACCTGTGTACCAGGCCTCTTCAACCCAGTGAGTTACAGAACAGAACAGTCATGTATGTATAACTGCACAATATAACAGTCATGGTGTAACTCAGCTAGGAGAAAATTAATCCAGAGATAAGTTCTTTTTGAAACCAGCTGTTTCTTGTGGCCAAAACAATTCCCAGTGTAACCCACTGGTCCATACATCTTATAGGAATCCCCCCACAAAAAATAAAACAGTAACCAGAACTTAAAGAAAATAATATACAACAGAAAACCCTAGTACATACACAGAAAACCCTAGCAAATATATCTAACATATGAAACAAAAGTCTTCCCTCAGCTAAATACCAGGCATGCAGTGGTGTAGTGATATTTCAGCAGCTGCTGGAACTTCAAAAATTGTGCTCTTAAAAGGATAACTGTTACCCAGTGCTCGGATGATCAGCTCTAACTCCATGGTCCAATAAAAAGAACCGGGGCTCTTTGAAGAAATGGCTACTTTTTGAGCTGGGGCATGGGATAGACATGGTAAATTAGGAGGATCTTACAGTGCTAGGATGTAAGGAAGTGCTCAGAGAACAGAAGGATGGAGGCAAGTCAGACAGAGCCAACCTGAAAGATCATCTAATGGCTAAAGCTGGAGCAATGAGAACAAAATAAATAAGGATAGTATTGGATGATAAAGCAAAGCATAAAAGAAATGTCCCAAGTCCACGGTGATATAAATAAATGACTGAATACGTAAGCAAAGGTAGAGATGAGAATTTCAAATAGTTTATGTAGCTTCCCCCATCTCCAGGCAGTGGAGCTTAAACTGCCACCCACTTTTGACTGGGGGCTACATGTCGTGACTTGTTTCCAATGTATAGAGTAGGGAAAGCAGGGAGGGTGGGTGATTTTACAATAGGGAATCTTGGTCAGGTGATTAAGATTAACATCTTCATGACTACATCACAGGAATAGCATGTAGCCTTGATAGGATGTGATGTGAATTCACCTCTGTGGTCTTTCTAGTAAAAACCCAACACCCTAGTTGAACCATGAAAAAAAATTAGACACATCCATATTTAAGGACATTCTACAAAATACTTCTCAAAACTGGCAAGGTCCTACAAATCAAGAGTGATGGAGTAACTGTCACACAGTGGAGACGACAAAGGAGGCGTGATGACTACATGTAATGTGGAATCCTTGAGAGTATTGTGGAACAGAAAATGGACATTAGGGGAAAACTAGTGAAATCTGAATAAGGTCTCAAGCTCAATAAACAATATTGTACCAAAGTTGTTTTCTTAGCTGTGTTATACGCACCACAGTAAAACAAGATGTTAGCATTACAGGAAACTGGGTAAAGGGTGCAATTATGCTCTCTGCATTATCTTTGAAATTTTCCTATAAATCAAAAAGCATTCTACAATTAAAATCTTATTTTAAAAATTATTGCTTTCTTTAGGTTTTGTCTGATTATATTTTAAAGGTTTGTAACGAAAAATTCTACGTCAGATAGATTTTGATATTTCTAATTGTTCTGCAGTGGTCAAGTCAACTTAGAAAGATTTCATTTGTATTTAAGCAACACAGCCATTCAATTAGATACCACATCAAGTCCTCTGTACTCAGGATCTTGCAAGGTATAAGCTCTTTGACCTCAATTATAATAGTAGGAACCTGTTTTGATCTGGCTCCTTAGTTTCTTGTAAAGGCTAAACCTGGTAGTAAAAATGAATAGATAGTAAATGAAGAAAAACAAGATCAATAAAGCAATATTGTCCTTATCGATTCTCAGCTTAGCTTGGAAGAAAATAAACAAGGTGTGTTTTGAAGGGTTGCCCCATGAGAAGCAGAGTCGTGATAGAAAGTTATTTATTCATTCAATTATCTGTGCAATAAAAAATATTGTTTGCCTATTGTGAACTGGCTAATTCAGAGAAAGAAAGAAAAATAAAGCCCATGTTACCATCCTCAATGAAGTCATAAGCTGTGGGTAGAGGTAGGCAAGGAGAGGGAGAATATAAATCACTGATAAGCTCTAGAACTGCTAACTTCATCCAATGTCCATGCTTGGTGAAATGGGCGAGAGGCTGCCTTAGTGCAGCGACTCTCTCCACACTATCAGTGGGTAAGAATTTAGAGATAATTCCAGATTTATGAAGAAAAAATATTCAGATTAAAAACTGCCTTAAAAATCTTATCCCCTTTTTTATAAGTCATTACTTAATGGAAATTTCTCTGTTTCCTTCAAATATTGCTCCTGCTACAATAATCTGGACCTTTATTATTTAACCATTTTATGCCCATTTACAAGTAAGTCACCATAGTGACCTAATGGTATAGGCTTATCCTTAAAAGGAGATTTATGATTCCTAAAGATTTCTAAATGCAACCCCTAAATAAGCGAAGACTTTTTTCCAATACTGTACCATACAGATTTTTTATCTTCTTTGCCTTTGCAATCCAGACATGGCATGTTACCTGGCTAGAATCTGCCCTGACCAGCAAGTCATGAGCAGCATTTGAGATTATGTTTTGCCTTAAATCATTTTTATTGAGGAACAAAATATACCCCCTTTAAGTGTACATTTCAATATGTTTTGACAATGAACATATCTATGTAACCACTGCAATGACAAAGATATAAAACATTTTTCCATCACCCAAAAATGTTGCTGCATGCTCCTACTTCAGCCCCAGGCAACAGTTTTGTTAATCTGAGTATTCTGGGAAGCAGATGCCGAGAAAGGATTAGCCATGAAAGAGGTTTAGGGAAATACTGTGAAAGATAAAGGGAAGAGAATCCCGAGAAGACCTGAAGTGTCTACAGAGTATACGGTTTCAACGTCTGCAAAAGAAAGGAAGAAGGCAGGATGAGGGGGTTTAAAAAAAAAAAAAAGGCTTAGACTGCAGTGCAATTCCAAGAAAGGTTTGGTCAGGCTGAGGGGGTGTCCTCAAGGCAGACTCCCACTGGAGGAGTCCTGTATCTCTTAGGAATGGGCCTTAATCAGTACATCCTCTGTGCTCGGCTGCTGGCTGGGTGTAGTATTCCATTGCAGGATTACCAGTTAATGTACCCATTCACCTGCTGCTGGACAGTAGCATTGTTTACAGTTTGGAGGTATTACAAATAAAGCTGCTGGGAACATTTATCTGCAGTTCTTTGTGTAAACATGTGCTTTTATTTCTCTAGGTAAATACGTAAGAGTGGGATTGCTGAGGCGTATGGTAAGTATTAATAGTTTAATGTTTTAAGAATCAGCCAAATTTGATTCTCAAGTATCTGAGTCATTGTATATTTCACAAGATTTCCAGTTGCCTCAATCTTCTCCAAAACACGGTGTTAGTCTTTTTAATTTTGTCCCTTTTAGTGAGTATATAATGGCATTTCATTGTGGTTTTAATTTGCCTTTTCTTGATGACCAGTGATGAGGGTCATCTGTTCATATGCTTCTTGGTGACCCCTTTTAAAAGTTTCCAAGAGTCTCATCCCATCATAGCATCAGCTCAAAGGCCCACTACAGCATCAGCCCAAGATCACTTAAATCGGACCCAGCCGTAAGTGAAGCTCCAGGGTATAATCTGTTTTAAGTACTGTTCCTGGGGCACAATTCCTCTCCTTTGTTAGATACATGGTGAAAATATTTTCTCCCAGTCAGTGTCTTTCCTTTTCATTTGCTGGGACCTTATGATAAGCACAGTCCCTTGGTAACATGTTACTGGAAATATAAAAGAAGTTTATATTTACTATATCCTATGAGTGTAACAGCTCACTTTAGATCAAATATATGTCTTCTTAAAACACCATTCTGTAAAAGATTTTGTTGTCTGCTTCCTCTCAGTAGTAGGAGATCTTAACAGGAAGAACACTGGGTAGGTTGATGCGGTCTAGATAGCTAAATTAATCATTTGTATTGAGGAACAAAATATACTCCCTTTAAATATATATTTCAATATGTTTTGGCAATGAATATATCTATGAAACAACTGAAATGACAAAGATATAAAACATTTTTCCATTGCCCAAAAATGTCCCTTCATGCTCCCATTTCAGCCCCAAGACCTGAAGATATGGAAATTCAAAATGATATCAAGTAATCACCTACTAGGTACCATTTTGAATTGCCGACTACCTACTAGATAATTCCATCTTGATCTTAATTTGGGACATAAGAGTTCACTGATTGATCCCACAAGGTGGAATGAGAACCTGATTATATTCCTAAACAGTTAAAACAACTATAATTTTTAATAATCACAAATAGCCTAAAGCAGTTTCTCCTTACTAAACAGCTGGAAAAACCCACTAGCTAGATGGGTGGCTAAGATAATTGTTTCTCCTCTGATGTAGATGAGTCCCTTTCCTTTTCTGTCCAGTTTCTGGTGACTCAACTCTGTATCCCAAGCTGCCCTCCACAGGGATGTTGTTTGAAGGTAGCAGCATGCTTATTTCTATTTGTAGAACACATTCAGTCTCTGGATTTGAAATCACTGAAGTTTTGCTCAGTGATTTTGAACAGTCTTCCATGGTAATACTGATGAATTTTTTTCTCCTGTCAAATAGCATTTAGAAAATGTCTGATGCTCTGTTCTTACCACAGGGCGTGGCTTCTCATTCCCTCTGTGTGGTGCATCTTGTGTGTGTGCCTGTGCGTGAGATGCCCCCTTTCTCCTGGTGGGCTGAGATGCCTGAACCCTCTTAGCTGGTGAATGTCACTTCATTTGCTTACAAGACCAAAACAGTTTGCTTGTTGGAAAGATACATAACACCATTACGTTTCCTGCACAATGTTTTAAGCTAACTCTTTAACATCTTCCTATCTGCAGAGATTTTATTGTTCAGACACTTTACATCCAATTATTCAACGTTTATTAACCTCTTGATGTATCCAAAAGCATCTTACCGATCAAGAGAGTTGGAGAGACGGAGACAGAAGAAAGATGGAAAGAAGGGGATGAAAAGAATAAGAAGAAAGAGTGAAAAGATGCACAATTTTATCAGGATACAACAGAGTACCTGACAGTGAAGTGATTTATCCATGTTCCCTATTGAGGAAAAAAATAGTAAATCAATCTAAAAAAAAAAAAAAAAACCTCAAAGAAGTTTTAAGCTACTGCTTTGACTAGAAATACGGATGTTCTTTTAATCTTATATTACCTAGCTATCACACTTTGTCGGTTTATATTCAGCTGCTAAAAACAGTGCCAACCACAGGGACTTAAAATATATATTTATCTCACATAATAGAAGTAAATAGTTGATGCCACTGATTCAGGAATTCAAGCATATTGATGTTAAAAGTATCTGAGATTCTCTTAACCATTTTTCCAAGGTCTAAGATGGCTGCTGTGACTTCAGCTATTTCATTTTCATTTCAGGAAGGCAGAGGAAGGAGAGGGGAAAAGGACATGTCTCCCAGCTGTGTCAGTCCTTAAAACAGCTTTCTTGGAAGCCCAAGCCCACCCAGTGGGTGGCCATTAAATCTCATTAGTTACCCAACTGCAAGGAGGCTTGGGAAGGTCATTTTAAACTGATCGTATTACACTAACCAAAATTAGAAGGATTCTGTTACTCAATAAGAGTTGAAATTGTCTGGGCAGCCAGCAGTCTTTGCTGTCCCCTTGCCCTCACACTCCAGGGCCTTAAAAGAACAACCTTACATTCCTGTTCTCTACTTAATCACTTTTCATTCACCCTTTAATACGTCTAGCTTCTGCCTCTACCACTTCTCTATAACTAGCTATATTTAATCCGCTCAGCATATTATATCTGGAGTGTTTATCTATAATTAAATCCTTTCTTATAAAAATTTCTTGCTTGCTTTATAGAACATTAAGCTAACTGCCACCTACTGTCCAGCTACTCCTTCTCAGCCTCCTTTCTTGTCTCCTGGCCCCTAACCCTTCTGATTCCTATGCATTCTCTCTGGCGATATCTTTCACATCTATGGCATCAATTTTAATATGACCTATACTTCTCAACTATACTTTCTTCTAATTCTCAGACCTTGAATTGCTAATCACCTACTAGAGACCATTTTGAAATGCCAACTACCTATTTAGATCATTCCATCTGGATATATTACAGGAAAATCAGATTCTAGATATTCAAATCAAACTTGTCTCCCTCCTCTTCTTTCACCTGAAATCTTCTATATTTTCTATCCCAACTGATGTTACAGAACTAATAAGAATCAGGGGGGAAAAGACATGACCAAAAAAAAGTATTCATCCCTTATTATTAGCCAGAGTCAATGGTTAAAGATGTTCATGTCCCATCTCATTTCATTGTCAGTATAATCCTACAAGAAAGGTACTTTATTATATTTATAACACAAGTAAGGAGAGTGAAATTTAGGATTAATAATTAATATCAGAGAGATAGTAAATATTACTCCCTCCTAACCTCAAATCCAAAATCATTATATTAGGCTGTTTCCCTTTCTTCCCTATTAAGATATCTGACAAAATTTTCCTATATATGTATCTGCCTAGGTAAAGTGATGTATTCTACCACAACCCTCACAAAATTCAGTGGAGTGCACCCTATAAACAAATCGAAATAATTCATCCATTCCACAGCCATTGCTTTAATGCAGGATCTTTGCATTTCTTATTCACGCCAATGCAAATAGCTGTTAAAGTCTCCATACCAGTGTTATCAGGTTTTGTTTTCTTCCTTCTCCCCTCAATAAAGAAATATTTGCAAAACTAGATTCTGACCATGGCAGTACCTTGACGATATTCCTTCCGTGATATTTTATTACACACAGCATGAGGGCCAGCCCCTCAGGATGATAAGCAGAGTTGGCCATGGCTAGGCCCATGTCTGCTTCTCCCTCACATTTACCGTCTGCTTTAACTATGATGAGCTTCTTGGTGACTTGTTGTCCTTGCAATATAGTGGTCCCTTTGGAAGTTCCCTCCCCTCAGCCCATCTTCATAACTTCCTAACATCTTTTTACATTTGGATTACCTATTATGCTCACATTTTCTGTATTAGTCTGTTCTGCATGGCTATAAAGGAATACTTGAGACTGGATAATTTATAAACAAAGACTTATTTGGCTCATGGTTCTGCAGACTGTGAAGGCAGGGTACCAGCATCTGCTCAGCTGCTGGTGAGGCCTCAGGAAGCTTACAATTATGGCAGAAGGTAAAGGGAGAGCTGACGTATCACATGGCAAGAGAGGGAGCATGAGAGAGAGGTAGAGGTGCCAGGCTCTTCTAAACAACCAGATCTCATGTGAACTCATTATTGCAGAGAGGGCACCAAGCCATTTATGAGGGGTCCACCCCCAGGATCCAAACAGTTTCAACCAGGCCCCTCCTCCAACAATGGAGATTACATTTCAACATGAGGTTTGGAGAGGACAAACGTCCAAATTATATCACCGCTCTGGGAAGTTCTCTAGCTCTTCCAGGCAGATGTAGTGTCTTCCTTAAATGCTCACAGTCAAGTGCAAGATACACTTAAAAATATGTCATATATTAGCATGATTCCCTGTCATAGAATAAACTTAAGTTGCCATATTAATATAGATATTGTTATTTTTCCGTAAACTTGATTTGTTCATCCCATTTCTTCTCCTTCTTCACAATTAACATATAATAATGAGGTAAGTTAACCAAGTTTCTGTAAGATGTTATTGGCATAAGAATGAAACCAAGTATTTTGTCCTTTGGCAATACTCTGGGAGGAAAAAGCATTACCAATCATGTCCATTGACAAACAGCCAAGAAAAGCAAAAGGGTATGTTCTAAATGCATAGAATTTCTTCCTTTCTTACTTTATACCACATGGGATAATTAGTCCTGATTTTCAGAGTATTCAGCAGCTTTGCTGTAGTAACAAACCAACTCAAGTTTTAATGGTTCCCTGCAATGAATTTTCATGCCCATTCATGTTAAATGTAGCTACAGTTCTGCTACAGGAGGAGGCATTGCTCTGCGGGTTTTCTCATTCAAGGACCAGGACAAAGTTAATAGCCACCATCTGGGACTTGTCATAATAGCATGAGAGCAAGATGCCTCACACAGTTGCACTTCTTGATTCTGTCACATCTACTCACATTTACCTCAGCAAGTCACATGATCAAGCCTAGGGCAGAAAGTGAGAAAGTACAGGGAGACACTGAAAGTAGCATGGCAAGGGCAAAACGATATAATCCCTTCATAGGGAAGGGAACAAAACAATATTTCAATCTACCTCACTCAGCCATTTGTTTCTAAACTTATTTTTGTAGATCTCATACCACAGTGGAAAGAGGGCACATCAGAAGTCAGATAGGAACATCTGTCTCAGCTCTTGTCCAACTCAACCTCACTGAGGTTTGGTTTCTTCATTTATAAAATGAAGGGATAGGACTAAATCATCTAAAAAATATCTGTCAAATAGGCCATCCAAGCTTTGTGTCACACTTTCTTATTCTGCCATGATTGGGAAGGAAATACAAAATGCAAAAGAAAAACTAGCTTCCATTTATAAGGAATGGTTCATACACATGATGCCACAGAGGTAAATTCTATTACATTTTATTGGGAGGCTGTTCATTATTTTTTTTCTATAACATATTGAAATAACCATTTTTGTTACTCTTTCATTTGACAAATAAATATGTCAGCCATAGTTACTCATGTGTGCTATATTAGTCCGTTTTCATGCCGCTGATAAAGACATACCCAAAACTGGGAAGAAAAAGGTTTAATGGACTTACAGTTTCATGTGGCTGGGGAGGCCTCAGAATCATGATGGAAGGCAAGGAGGAGCAAGTCACATCTTACATGGATGGTAGCAGGCAAAGAGAAAGAGAAAGAGAGAGAGTTTATGCAGGGGAACTCCTCTGTTTTAAACCATCAGATCTTGTGAGACCCACTCACCATTGCAAGAACATGAGAGAAACCTGCTCCCATGATTTAACTACCTCCCATTGGGTCACTACCACAACATGTGGGAATTGTGTGAGTTACAATTCAAGACAAGATTTGGGTGGGGACACAGGCAAACCATATCATCTGCTAAGTTGCAAATGATAGTCATTCAATTGCAAATAACTCAGTTGTTCTATACAATAAAGAAAATCCAACTCAAATTGTTCTGTACAATAAAGATGATTAATGAGTTAAGATAGCTCAAAAGTCTATGGGAGGACATGGCTCAAATCAGGTGTGACTTGATTTGATAACCAAATCATTTCACCAAGACCCTATCAGCTTTTTCCCAAAACTAAGTCCTCTCTTGGTCACTAAAAGATAACCAGCTGCAGTTGGAGTAATGTATCCTCTTCCTTCCAGTCCCAAAGGAGGGTGTTTGCCACCCTAACTATTGACTAAAAGTTCTGGGCTTTACTCTGAGTGGACAAACTTGTGCCAACTTCTTATCCTTGAACCAATCTCAGTCAGAAAGGGAATATAAATTTGCTCTTCAGCTTCTGCCTACTCAAATCCCCTGGCATTGCCCAGTTGGGAAGAAAAACAGCAAATGCTGGAGAAGCAACAAGTCAACAATGAAAGTCAGAGATTTAAAGAGGACATTTGAATGACTGCTTTGTAAACTTTATCAATATTAAAAAATATATCACAAAAGAGACAGAAGATGATAGGAAATAATCCACCACATTTACATATCCACAAGCATATTTTTATGCTTCTAATAAAAACATGACTTATTCATATCTGAATTTTGTAAATTTTCAGTGTGTTTTTTTACTGTGAGAGTTTATGCTGAAGAAAGTTAAATTGTCCAGTGTTTAGAGTTCTTAAAAATCTTTCTGAAAAAAAAAAAGGTTCCACTATAAATGGTTCAATATTTATGCTGGAGAAAACATAAATGTAGTTTATCACCCTTAAAAGTTACTCCTGATTCTTTTATGTTGATTTCAAGGTTTTATGAACACCACAACTTATTTTGCTTGATTAACTCTTTTGTTATCATAAATACAATGTTCTTTTACTTGGGGACAGAAATAAGAAAGCACTCTATTTGAGGGGAAAGAGTTCTTGATTAAAACACACAGCACGTGACTGACATATGCCAATCCTTTTTTGTTCCTTTTAATTTCAATATCATTCTCTTATTACCAGAGGAGTCCTTGGAACAGCAGGGCATATGAGGAGCTCAACAAGAGGGCAGCTTTTAGCTTCTGGAGAATCAGGTCTTACAGATGTACCTTCAATCTTTTGTATGAAATATTGGGAATTCCTAGAGCATCAACCACATTTATTCCAAAGGAAACGCCAAAATGTATTCCAAACATAAATATAAGTGATTTTTGGATTCTCTACTTTTGTTCCTCTCCAATAGCTCAGAATATTGAGTCAACTGCATGTGAACTTCTTATTCAGAGCTAAACAGAATATAGCCTCCTCTGAATTATTCATGCTAATTATGGGGAAAGAGAAGAAATGTCATGAATAAATTAAATTTGTAGATGAACAAAAAATCTGTATTTTCACGGTGCATTGTATGTATCCTTGAGCTAGAATGTCTCACAATATATTACAATTTCTTACAATGTTTTACCTATCAGACTTGAAATTTCAGGGTGCCAAGTTATAAGGAACTGAGGCAGGCACTACAGCTATAGAAATCAGCAAGTCATGGTTAGTCATCTCAAGGAATGTAAAGTCTTACAGAAGACACAGATAAGAATACTAAGGTTTACAAAACACTAAGATAATTGCTACAATTACTGTAGGGGAACAGGAACAGGAAGAGGGGGAGATTAAAGAATAAAGAAATTTTAAGAGTAGGCAATATAGGAGCTGAATGTTAAACAGTGAGGTATCCAGACAGCTGAAGAGAAAGGGCATACGTGGCCAACATACAGGAGATAAAGAGATCCCAAGCTTGTAGAGAAAACCAAACAGTTCCATAGAGCTTTGGCCAGCTCCAGGCAGCAGTACAAATCTGGGGTGGGCTGCTGCCAGAACCTTTTTTGGCATCACAAGCAGTTATGAAATAAGACTAAAGTATCATGCAAAGAACCAAGTACTGGAAGATTTATTCTTTTAAAACATAGATTTCTGGACTCCACATCTAATCAAAAAACAAGAACACTGGAGCTGGCCCTAAGAATCTGTACTGTTAACAAATGATCCAGATATTTTCAATGCTTACTAGAATGTGAAAATTAGTGTTTTATTACACAGAATGCACATTATAATTACTGAGGAAGCCTTAAAATATGCCAATGCCTGGACCCCACTGCAGATACTGTTACTCAGGCATCAGAAGGTTTTCACAGTTTCCCGGTGATTCTAATACGTAGCCAGTTTGAAAACCACTTGTCTGGGGAAACAATAAGCATGCGTTTCCTTTTCCTTTTGCTGACACGTGTCCTTAGTGACATTTTAGCAAAACAAAGCCCATTTCTCTTAAGTACTAAAACCAACTTTAACAGCATCAAAGTAATGACAATCTGGTTTTTGTGTGTGGGTTTGCCAACAATTTGAATCAGATCTTGCAGTCTAGTATAACCACCTAATTATGACTAAATTAAAAAAAAATCTAGATAACCGAAAGAAGGTTAGAGGATACCAAAGTTTTAGGGAAAAAGTGTCTGGTATTTTCAAGTACTATTAGAATTAAATATTCCGGGAGCTCTATTTCAGGGGGCTCCAGAACTTTTGCTTCATGAATGTAATTTGACGATGATATTTCTTTCTACACATGTGAATAGAACTACTAATCCCTGTGAATTTTCCAGTACAAATGCCTTCTTTCGTGGGCAGGTGTTTGTTGTATGATCATTTAGGTGACACATTCAAAAATGTTTTATCTCATTTGTTTATTTGCTTGTTTTTCCTAATAACTATATAATAAAACCATAAGCTGGCTTTTAAAGGGACCATGACCCTCAAACCTGCACTGTATAGTCACTACCTGTTGGGCAGTGCATCCTCTATTCATTAAGAAGGAACAAAGAGGCAAACAGCCAGTGACCTAATTTCCATTTGTACCAGAAGATAGAAAGCATTTTTGGACTAATCTCATTGCTCTGGATACAATCACAGTGAGAAAGATAATAAAGAATATCAAAAAGATGGATATAAGAAGACAATCCATTTATTTGTTGGCTAAAATAATAGAAGCTCCAGAATTTTTAGTACATGTTAATCAAGCAATAGTGGGAGAGATGGGAAAGAGTAAGAAAAAGGCAATAAACTATCCACCTTTACCTATTGATGAAGATAGTTCTTCACTGTTTTAACTCTAGGGCCAGCATTATTCACCCTGGAAACTAACTTTGCTGAAAAGAGCAAAGAACAGGCCATGTCTAAGTTTGTGTGTGTGAAGTGGTGAAACAGCCACCTTTCTCCACGGTGTTTTCTCCAAACTGTTTCTACATATTGATGGAAAAATGACAAGGGAGAGGTAAAATCCATTCTAAAGTGTCACCTTTATCACTTTCCTAGTAATGACTTCAGGCAAGATAGGAGTATTTATTTCATACTGTCCTAATAGGAAATGAACCTAATTAGATCCTATTTTGTTCTTGGCCTTATAAATGTATCACCATAAGCATTTATAATATTGCACAAGGTACTGTCTATAGAAAGCCAAATACATTTACTTCCTGTCTTCTTTGAGGCTAAAAATCAAAGGCAACCGATTCTATGAATGGGGCAGGCAAATACAACATGAGCCTGAAACCTCTTGTAGTGCCAGAAAGTAGGAAGTACTTAAAAAACAAATGATGGGGCATTTCAAAGGACCAAAGAGCCATCCTGAAAGAGGTCACAACGATTAAAGCTGAAACAATTTGAACAACCTAACTCAGTGTTAGATTATAATCCAAAGTATAAAATAAATACCCGGCTGGGCGTGGTGGCGCAAGCCTGTAATCCCAGTACTTTGGGAGGCCGAGGCGGATGGATCACGAGGTCAAGAGATCGAGACCATCCTGGCCAACATGCTGAAACCCCGTCTCTACTAAAAATACAAAAATTAGCTGGGCATGGTGGCGTGTGCCTGTAGTCCCAGCTACTCGGGAGGCTGAGGCAGGAGAATTGCTTGAATCCAGGAGGCAGAGGTTGCAGTGAGCCGCGATTGTGCCACTGCACTCCAGCCTGGCGCCTGGCGATGTGCTATAGCTGGCCTAAAGTTAGAACCTGAACAGCACTATTTTATAAAAGACAAAGTTGTGTTTTAAAATAAGTTGTAACGGCTGCCCCATTCTCCTCACAATAACTGCTGACCTTGGCTTCTGTAAATAAGACTGCTAGCCTTTCTCTGCAAAGGCTGCATACCTTCCTTATCAGTAACTGCCAAAATTGCTAGCCTTTGCTTACTGGTAGTGACTAGAATAAACAGCCCAAGCTAATTCCATCATGGCCCCTGCACCCTGTAATAAATAACTAAGATCTGTTATTTCCACTACAACCCAGATGATTTGC
>CAUYLG010057450.1:0-40456 GCA_963573385.1 Cacajao melanocephalus
CAGTTACCATGAGCTACATAATTTGCAGGGCCCAGTGAAAAATGAAAATGCAGGGTTTCTTGTCCAAAAGAAGCAGAAAAAAGGCTTCTTTCTTTCTTCCACAGTCTTGACCTGTTTTGGTGTGAGTTTTTATCTGCTACCAGATTGAGACCATCCTAGCCAACATGGTGAAACCCTGTCTCTACTAAAAATGCAAACATTAGCTGGGCATGGTGGCATGCACCTGTAGTTCCAGGTACTCGGGAGGCTGAGGAGAATTGCTTGAACCTGGGAGGCGGAGGTTGCAGTGAGCCGAGATCATGCCACTGCACTTCAGCCTGGTGACAGAACGAGGCTCTGTCTTAAAAAAAAGAGGAAAGAGAGAGACAGAGAGAAAGAAAGAAGAAAGAAAGAAAGAATAGGAATTTAACTGCTCAAGTTCAACCTCGTTAGCTTGTCTGAGTACTCAAATAGAATAGTTGACAATAAGACACTCCTGTCTGTGGGAGCAAAATCAATTTGGATACATCTGAACCCCTTAGATCCTTGGGTATATACACGCTAAGAAAGGTATTTGTTACCTGATCTGGGCTCTCAATTTTTCTCAAGCTATATCATGTAACAAAAGAGAAATCTAGCCAGTCAGCTTCCACTTCCAACTCTCTCCAGTGGCTCAGATGAGACAAGCTAGCCACATCAGAGCAATTGGAGCGACTCTTGGGACAGCCAAATCTCAGTCCCACAGTGACAGCACCATCATTCGCTAACCCCCTGTGCTAGGGCTGCACTCATGCCCACCAGCATTGTTACTGGCTCTCCATTTATTAGGCTGACAGCTTGAGAGATGACTAATTTGTGAATCTACAGGGAGGCCGGCTCAGAAATTAATCTTGGTTCATTGAAACTTAAGCAAAAGTGGTTTGATTGGCAAATGGGTCTCTGTTGAATTATTTTAAAGGCTCTTTTGGCCAAATATAATGAGATCTAAATAAAAGGTGTGGAATCTGTTCCTTAGGGTCAGTAGATGATTAGGAGATTCAAAGGTGGGAGGGTGCTTTTTGTTTTCTGGGTTCAGTGCTGGTTCCTCTTTCTTCCACCCATGGTTTCTCATCTAAATTTATTTTTCTGTTGTAGGACCTCCTGGACCACCAGGTAAGAGCCTATGCACTTTTCTAGTTCAAGGGGCGGCTGTGGGTGGCCAGAGCCCTAGGATCTCTCTGCCGGGACAGATGTGGGGAGGGTGAGAGCCTGAGGCAGTCCTGGCTGTGTGTCTCCTTCTTGACACCCCTCACCTGAGGCTCTGCCTTCACCATCCCCTTCTTGGCACTGCTTCAGCCAGAGAAGGAAGGGAAGAAGTGGGAGAGGATGTGGAAAAGGCATTGATGCCTGCTCGGTTTCACTGGTAGAGGAAATCACAGTAACTTCAATGAAGATATTTTTTTAATGTCCCTGTTTCTGTGTTTTGATGCAGGACCTCCAGGAGCTGGCGGGTTGCCAGGACACAATGGATCGGATGGACAGCCTGGTCCTCAGGGCCCAAAAGGAGAAAAAGGAGCAAATGGAAAAAGAGGAAAAATGGGTATTTTGGGCAACTGTTCTAATTAATTTCCCTGTTGTTTACCTCCATGATTGCATTTTGGATGACTAAAGCTGTGTGTAGCAGGGGTAAGGTGTTTACCTCTGCACAAAAGGCTGGTTTAACTCTTACCTAGAAGCCATTGTGTTCTGGGACACCAAGGGTATACTTCTTGGTCCCACTGGGGCAAATGTTTATTTCAGACTGGAGAAGCCATCTCCTGGGAACTGACTCCCACCCTTCTGCTGCAGATGGGAGGTGGAGGGAGCAGGAGCCCACAGCCCTGGGAGGGACGCTCCGTGGTCCGTGTGACAGCTGGTGCTGGTGCATTCTCTTTCGAGTCTCATCTCCTGCCTTACCTTCTATCAGCTCCTCCTGCCCAGCAAATCTGTGTTTGGTTGAAGATCAATGGACTGATGTTGGCCCCTGGTATGGCTTTTCTTGGCTAGAGGAATAGCTCAAACTGCTTGAGTGGAAAGGCAGCATCCCAGCCCCTCTGAGGCCAGCACTCAGGTCATAGGGTCCCCTCTTCAGGGTCTACAGGATAACTACAAAGACATGGCTGGCATCTCAGGGGAGATTCGTTTGCCCTGTTATGCGCAGGGCCATGCCAGCACTGGAGCAAAGGCCCAGAAGCACCAAGGTGTCAGATGTGCCCAGGGAAAAGTGAGAAGCAGGGGCTGGTGTAAGGCTGGCAGGAGGCTGGAGCACAGAAGGGGAAGATTCTGAAGTGCTCTGAGCACCAGTCCCAGGGAACCAGGGCCCAGGCAGATTCACCTGAAGAAAGCTGGCACATGCCATGGTGGGGGCTCAAAGACAGAGGGTAAGAAAGTACTCAGGAGACTCCCACAAGGGCCTGGCTCTCAGCCATGTATCAAGGCCACTGCTGACGGCAGAGAGAGGTTGTTTTCAGCCAGAGACTCCACTGTGCTGTCTCATTTTCAACCTTTTGGCTCTGCTACCCAAACTCACTTGGACTGGCCCTAGACTAGAAGAAATGGTAGAAAATGCTTCCAGACAGCATTACTCCTTTGGTGACCTCCACTCTTATTAGCAATTGAAGTAAGGGCCAGTGGAGAGGGAAAAATTGTCGAGCACCTCTGCCACTTGGCAGTGCCTACCTGCTTGTGTTCCAGAGGGTAGCTTCAGAGAAAATGGGCACACACCGTCCAAGCCAGCTCAGTCCTCAGAAGGCCAGCAATTACCATTGGAATTATAGAGCAGCAGTGGGTCATTCATATAGGATAATGATTATCATTATACACGAGCATTGCTGTAGAATAATGATGACGACTGGCTTATCCTGGGAAGACTCCAAAAACGTGATTCAGCCCTGAGGCCTCAGCAATGGGTATGATGAGGGCAGGCTCAGGGGCAGGAGGGCATGTAGGAAAGGGGTGGTTTTCAAAAAGGTTTGAGACAGATCCTGGCCTTGAGGATGCGCTTAGCATGCAGCCCGCAACCCAGGGAGTGCAGAAAAGAAAAACTGCGTTCGTTTATGGAGCACGTATTTATGTGGCAGGTACCATTCTAGATGCCAGAGACTCAGATAAAAGCCCCCCTCCTCCACCTCCATGAGGCTTACATTCTAGTTGGGAGAGATGAATAGTAAATAAGATAAATAAGTAGAATATATGGCCTGTTCCATGGTGAGAAATGCTCAAGAGAAAAAATACCATAGAAAGGGGCAGGAAGTTTATGTGGATTTGGAGGTGGTACATTTAGATTGGGAGGCCAAGTAAGACCTCTCTCAGAAGGGAACTTCGAGCAAATACCTGGAGGAGGTGAGAGAGGGTCTCAGGGTTTCTGGGACAGAGGGCTCTGGGCAGAGCGTATAAGTCACCAGGATACCTACAGAAAGGCTGAGTGGTTAACCTAGTCTAGTTGAGATCAGAGAGGTAACTAGGCTAAATCAGGTCGGCCTTGGGCATTTTAAGAACTGTGGTTTGTACTCGGAGGAAAACGGGGAGGCGGTGAAGTGGAGCAGTGCTGTGCCTGACGTATGGGTGAGAGGATGGCCCAGCAGCTGTGCTGAGAGGACACAGGAGGGAAGGGAAGAGGCTGGAGCAGAGGAGGGAGAAGGTGTTGGATTCTGTTTGTCACTAGAGGGTGACCTCAATCCTTGGTTTCTGGGAGGTCTCATAGGAACTGCAGCAAAGACACAGACCCTTCTCTGCAGCAATCTCCCAGAGAGTAAGGCCTCTAGGGGTCGGCAGCATTAACTAAGAAGCCTCCACTCATACTGATGGTAAAAGTTGAGTCCCTGAGGCCCCTACAGGGGGTCCCTGTCCCAGGCCAGGGGAAGTGGGAGACTAGCCACCAAAGGATATCTGAAGAGCCCAGCTCTATGGGATGGCTCAGTCATGGCCCAGCTTAGGCTGCAGAGCAAGAGCCACACTGTCCTGTTCACCCTGCCAAGGCCCTGAGGATGCACTTTCCCTCCTCCACCCACTCCTGAGCCCTGGGACAGACTCCCTTCCTACCCCGCACTTGCTAGGAAGGGATAGGGAGGAGGGACCAGAGGCAGCAGGGCCGCTGAGGGAAACCAGGCTTCCTCCTGAGGGCCATGAGAAGCCCCAGAGAACTGTCAGTGAGAGAGAGTGATGGAATCAGATCTGCCTCTCTAAATGCCGCTGTGGCTGCTGCATGGAGAGCACACTGGAACGGGCAGGTGAGGGAGCCAGCGTGGAGGCAGGGAGATGGCCTCTGTAGGTGGGGGACAGCAGGTGGGGGCGGCAAGACCCACAGGGGTAAGTGATATTTAGAAGTGAAGCCAGCAGTTCCCGGTGGACGGTGGATATGGGAGTTAGGGGATCAGGGAGGCATCAAGAGTGACTCTGAGGCTGTCGTCCTGCTCGACTGAATGGATGAATGAGCTGCTCCTGCCTGAGCTGGGGAGCCCCGCACTCAACTCAGATCTAAAGGGACAATCGTGAACTGCGTGGGATGTGCTGAGTTTGAGATGCCCTGAGGTATCCAGGAGGAGGTGGGAAGGTGGGCTTGGAAAACAGGTCTGCAGTCGGAAGAGGCCTGGGGTGAGAGGTATATACCAGGGCATCTTCAAGGCATCTGGGCCTGTGAGCAGGGGTACGGTCACTTAGGGAGAGAGCCTGTCAGGAGAGGAGGGGCTGGGCTTCAGCCCTGAGAAGCTCCAACCTCAAGTGACCAAGTAGAAGGGGATGCATTGGCAAAGGAGACTGAGGTGGGGACTGAGCAGTGAGAGGAGCACCAGGAGAGGGTGGGGACATTCATCGATAACTAGTTAGTCAGCAGACGACAGTCACATCCACCTACCATCTCAACATGAGATGTGTGTTTGAAGAGAAGAGCAAGGTGCTCCAAGGTACCGTGATAGAGAGGGAGGGTAGGGAGGTAACAGCTCGGCCAGATGTGGAGGGAGGCCTGGCACACACAGACGGGTAGGACCACACAGCCTGGTGAGGTTGGAGGCTGGTGCCAGACCCTTTCAGAGCTTTTGGATGAACAGCCAGCTCCCAGGATGGCACTGCAGGTCCTCACGTGGGTATGCAACCTGCCAGGCCAATGCTCTGACTGTGGAGAAGGAAGGGCCATCATTTCAACTGAGAGTTAAAGAATCATTCATGGTTTGCTGGCAGGGGTGGGGCAGGGAAGGTGTGGGAGTGCATTCCACAAAGAGGGAACAAGTGTTATTTCCAAGAAAAGGAAAAAGGGCCTGTGTTCCACAGGGTTAGGGACCCAGTTAGGGTGGGATGTGCCCCCTAGCAACAAAGTTTGGAACCATAATAAGCAGCCAGCATTTACTGCCAGACACTCCACTAAGGCCTCCGTACACGTAGCTCATCTAGTCCTCAAAACAACCCAAGGGCACGAATGTTTTTGTTATCCATGCTCTTTCCAGATGAAGACACTTCCCCCCTCCTCAAACAGGCCAAGGCTCCCCTGCCACAGGGCCTCTGCACACAAACCACTAGGGACCCAGAGTAGATTAGGGTGGGAATAGGGCATAGTGACCTGTGCCCACTGCCTGATGCCCTCTCCCTGCCTTCCTCTGCCTTCCCAGGCTACAGGTCTTAGCTCAGATGTCACCTCGTATACGAGATCATCCCTGGCCGCTGTGCCTAGCCTGTCTCACCTACTCTGTCATCCCCTGCTCTTTTGAAATCTTGATCCCTCCCTGAAATCACCCCGTGGTGACTATCTGCTGTTGCCCTGATGGACTAGCTCCCCAAGTGGAATGTGAGACCCGTGAGAGCCAGGGTGTGTCTGTCTTGCTTAGTTTCTACCTTCGGTGCCTGGAACACTCTGTTAAGAAGCTCAGTAAATTCATCGTTGAATGATTGGCTATAACTTGTCTAATGTCAAAAGCTAATAAGTGGAGGAGGCAGTACTTGAATCCAGGTTTCTCTGACTTCTGGACCCCTGCTCTTAACCACAGTGACCCATCAGTTTCCACACTTGAGGGGCTTGGGCCCTGTTGTGAGAGCAGGGTTATTGGAAGTGCTGAAGAGCAGGAGCAAATAGGAAGGAAGCCTGGGCCCTGGGCGCTGGTGCAGTTAATGACTGAGAATACAGGGCTTCAGACACCCTCCAACCTGAGCTCCAAGACTGAGTCTTCCTGGGAGGGTTGGGAGGGTTCCAGCCTTTCAGAAAGCCCTGCAGGATATTGTTGAGAACATGCAGTTCAATAACTAATAACCTGCCAGTCAGAGACAGTTGATTTTGTCCCTCTTGTTCCCTGCCTTCAAGGCAGAAGGGAACAGTGGAAAGAGTTCTAGGAGCTCTTGCCTTGATCCCTTACTGGCCCTGAGGCCCTGGGCAAGTCACTCCAAGATGAGGCCTTGACCGCCTCATCTGTAGCCAGAAGAGGCTGGGTTATAACAACTCTAATGTGGTTTCTGGTTTTAAATACTCTATTATAGTATTAGTCTATGAAGGCAGGGACTATGTTTTGTAGCTTTTATTATTCATCACATCTCTTAGCTAGGGCCCAGCTAAGGTTCAATAAATAATTGATGAATGAAGAATGAATTAATGAATGCATGCATGAATGCACAAATGAGAAGAATAGAACATAGTGTCTGTATACAAGGGCTTACTCACAAACCAGTTGAAAGAGAAGATATACTGGGAAACAGCAGGTACTCAGTAACTATTTATTCTGGTTGGAAGAGTGCTTAATACTCCATAGTGGGCAATACTGCCGGAAGAAAAAGCCAAACTTCCCTGTGCAGATGATGAGCAAACAGAACTAAGTATAAAGGACAAGAGAGAGAAGAGCGATCAGCAGCTTGGACATAAGTAGAGGAGCAGTGAGAAAGGCGGGGAAGCGAGGGCCAGAGGGTGTCACACAAAACCCAGTCCCAAGACACAAAGAAGGAGGGCTTTCATTTCTGTTTTTTTTTTTCCTAAGAATTTGATGTTTAGAGAAGATACTGCAGCATTAACCGTGGAGAGAGAACAGAAAGGCTTAGGCTCACAGATTATGAGGCCACCGGGTACTAGTGAGGATCCTGGCTGGATTGGGGTAGGACTAGTGGGTAATGGCCTTCAAAGTAAGGTCAGGGGGTTCAGCTCCACCTATGCAGGAGGCAACCAGGAGCCATTATAAGACTACCCTGATGAAGCCAGAGCTTAAGCTCTGTAGCCTACCTGGCTTCTAGAAGATTGACACATCAAAGCTTCTCAGGTTTTGACCTTAGAAAAGCTAAGACTGATGGTGGAAGAGCGGAGCCAGGTGGTTTGGGTCCTGGCTCTTCTTCCTAGCGGTATGCCCCTGGATAAGTTACTTCATCACTTTGTGCCACAATTTCCTTATTTGTAAAATGGGGACAATGATAGTATTAATCTCATGGTGTTATTAGGAAGATTAAATGAGTTATTAGGAAGATTAAATATGTATATATATATATGTATACATATATATATATATATACACACATATATATATGTATATGTAAAGTGCTTAGAAGAGGACGTGATACAGTGTAATGTAAGTGCTATACTGGCGTTAGCTATTATTATTGTTGTTTTCAAAAATGGGGAAGGAGAAACTCTATTTAGACCAAAAGGAAACCCAACTGGAAGCATTCTGTATTCATTTGGAAACACCCACTTAGATTTGAAGAGAAGAGTCAGAACTGAAAGAGACCTAAATGTTGTCAACTGTGCAGCCAGCATCTTCTATGAGGTATGACATGCCATTTCCTCAAAATCAAGCATTTTCTTTCCTCCCATCTGCCTCTCATTTTCTCACTTAAGAGTTAGTGCCGCAGAGTCTTCTCTAAAAATCAAATTCTTATAAAAACAGAAATGAAAGCCCTCCTCCTTATTTGTGTCTCAGGACTGGGTTTTGTGTGACACCCTCCGGCCCCCTTTCCCCCGTCTTAGTCAGCAACAGATGATAACTGCCGAAAATAAAACCTCCTCCCTCACCCACTACTGTGAAGATGAGAGTTGACCTCAGCACAGAGATATCACACAACTCCAAACTCAAATGCTAATGAAACTGTTGTTTTGGGTGGGCAACACCAGGGAAAATAAATGCCAGCGAGCCACTCGTACCACAAGTTAGGCAGGCAGAGTCGGGCCTTCCTTCTCTGGCAGAAAGTGCTGACTCAAAGCCAGCCAGTGGTCCAGATCGCATCGTGTCATAGTTGCCACTGTGCACAGCCAGCATCCCTGACCTTCCCTGGGCCAGGGCAGGGTGGGAAATGCCACACATAGGTTCCTGATGGTGAATCACGATTAGGTGGTATTTCATTTCTGACATACCACAGCCAAAGCACAGCCAGGGCGATTTTACCAACAAAGACGAGGGGATGCTTTGTCAGTGCCATGGTGGACAAGAAGGCAAAAAGGCATACTTTATGCAGATAACATGTCCCCCAACCCTTTCTTAATGAAAGCTAAAAAATGATCATGCCTTCCCCAACTAGAGTCAAAATACAGCCTTAAGCAAAGGTCTTGAATAGCTTTAAATACCTGCCCCTGTGGGGGCTGCATTACAACAGCTGCCCGACAGCAGGCACATTTCCCTATTTCACATATGGCCTTTCCGAGAAAGAAAAGACAAGAGGAAGGAATAAAAGAAAGGAAGGAGAAATCAGATGATGCAGAAGGCTGTTTGTGACTATAATAAATGCCTGGAAAAGATATCCCTGCGGTAACCAGCAGATACCATTTCTCTGAGCACTGCTAAATCTGGGTCATGTGAGACCTTTCGAAGGTGTCAGTTACGCTTGGTGCATTGTGCATAGGGCTGGACTCTATGGCAATGCCCTCGTCTTTTGTCTCCTTCAGATAAAGTGCCAAATTGCCTGTTTAAAACTGACAAAAGAAAGTCTTCTCACACAGAGGGCCTGGCAGAAGGGCTCTTCTCAAGTGGGTGAACCGCTTTCCAGCCAAATGGCCTGATGACTGAGGCTAGGGGGAGCCAGTGCAATGGATTTTTGGTGCTGTTGTGAGGGAGGCATTACGAGTGATGACCCCTCAAAGAGGCACGATTTGACCCCTGAATCCACTGAATCCATGGCAGAGCCAGTGCTGACAATGGAGAGGCCCCCTGCTCCTCTTCACATCTTCTTCCACTGTGCTCCCCCAGCTCCACTGGACGGGCAGCCGCCACCCAAGCTTACTACTGGTAGCGGTGAGGACCCCAGGTCTTCTGACTCCCAGCTGTAGCTGAATTTCATGGTTTTCATGAAGGTTTTCTATTGGTTGGTTGAAATCTAGCAAATGTTTTTTGTTCACTGCAGTTTTCTTCTAACAGTGATCAACATTTTGAGGCTTTTTCAGGCACTGCTATCTTCCTTAGAATAATCTGTGGGTAGTTCCTTGAATATGGGATACGAATATGAATATGGAAGAGCAGAAACAATTTTGAATATTTATTACTCCTCTAGGGTAAATGAAACGTGCTAAGAGCTCCAGATTTATGTTTCAGGGTGGGGGTCCCCAACCCCTAGACCCATATCGGTCCATGACCTGTTAGGAACCAGGCGTACAGCAGGAGGTGAGCAGCGGACAATTGAGTAAAGCTTCGTCTGTATTTACAGCCACTGTCTAGTGCTCACATTACCCCTGAGCTCCACCTCCCGTCAGATCAGCAGTGGCATTAGATTCGCATAGGAGGGCAAGCCCTATTGAGAATCTAATGCCTGATGATCTGTCACTGTCTCCCATCACCCCCAGATGGGTCTGTCTCATTGCATGAAAACAAGCTCAGGGCTCCCACTGATTCTACATTATGGTGAGTTGTATAATTATTTTGTTATATATTACAGTGTAGTAATAGAAATAAAGTTCACAATAAATGTAATGCATCAGAATCATCCCCAAACCGTCTCTCCCCACATCCTGGTCTATGGAAAAATTGTCCTCACAAAACTAGCCCCTCGTGCCAAAAAGGCTGGGGACTGCAGTTTTAGGGAATAATTAATCTGATGGTAGTGCAGGGCATTTGGTTATAAACTGTAGGGTATTATGACTTGCTAACCTCCCCGTCACTGAAATCTCTGCCACTTGGGCAATATTTCTGTTGAGCAATATCTCCAAGGGGCTGTTATTAAAATGAGCACTTATTCCCTGAGATAGAGTATCATGTTAATTGATCCATATCTGGCAATAGCTTTGTACAATATTAGATAATTAACTTCCCCTCTCAGGGACCCTGTATAACTGTATAATCAAGAGTTCTAGTAGCCTTTTTATAGATTCCTTGAGATTTTCTACATAAGCACTCATGACATCAGCAAATAAAGACAGTCTTCATCCATCCTTTCCAATCTATCCACCTTTTAGTTATTTTTCCTTGTATTATTGCTCTGGCTAGGATCTTCCATAGGATGTTAAATAAGAGTGATGAGATTAGATCCCCTCGTTTCTGACATTAGGGAGAAAACATTCAGTCTTTCACCATTAAGGATGATGTTAGCTGTAGATTTTTTGTAGACACCCTTTTCCAGACTGAGGAAGTTCTATTTCTAGTTTGTTGACAAATTAAGAATGGGTGCTAAATTGTATCAAATGCCTTTTCTATATCCTTGAGATGATCATATAATTTTTCTTGCTTAAATTGCTAATATGCTGAATTACGTGAACTTAATGATTCAAATTTTGGACTCTCAGCAAGCATAGAGTCAAGCAGTTAAATCACTTGCAGATAAGTTTGGTCCTTTAGAAACTTGTTTTGAAGCTTTGTAATGATGGGTCAACAGCATCCTTTAAGCCAGGGCTAATTTAGCCTCACTACTACAACTAGACTTTTTCAAGGACTCTACATTATTTCAGTGTTTTGAGATTTCTCCATGTTGGCAGTGGGAATGAGAACTTTTTGCTATGTGAACCCCAAGAATTGTGTAGTGAATGGTCTGTGAATTCCTTTCCTAGCCCTCTGGAATTCCCTCCCATGTGTGAGTCATCCCTCAGTCACAGGTTCAAGAGAGCCCTCTGCAGATCAGAAGGGCTCTTTCACACAGCTGTCTCCTCTCTGCTCTTCTATCTTGCAAATTCTAGCCACCTCCATCTCCCCAAACTCTGATTTTTGGCTCCTCAACTTAGTGAGATTGATAGGCTATTTGAGGTCCTCCTCCCTGTGCCACTGGGAACTACCTCCCAGCAGTGAACTGGGACAATCCAAGGGGGGTGCTTTCACTGCCCAGGGTCCAAGGCTGAACAAGCTGTAACTTAGAGCTTGACTGGGTGCTAGCAGTGTGCAGAGGACAGCAGTCCCTGTAGTCATAGCTCCCTGCGAACAGAGGCAGAAATTTCACCCACTACCTTTTGTTCACCATCCTTTCTGATGGTTGTCTTAAAGCAAACTTTACCCGTTTTGTTATTGTGATTGAAAGTATGATTGTGATTGAAAGTGTTTTGCATTGGAATGTCACAGAAAAGGGCATTAGAGGTTTGCTTTGCTGCTCTGATTTGGCAGCATCTGTTATAACCACTGTGGGCCTTAGTTTCAACACCTATAAAATGAGAGTAAGGATGACTGCCCAGACTACCACTCCATTACGTTGTGAGGAATAAACTAATGTATTTAACACCCACTATTACGGCAGTGGACACACCCCTCTGAGCATCATGGTTGCAGACTTCTCATTAGGCCTTCCTGACCTTCTTTCCAATGTTGCTGTTGTCACCCTTCTTGCCATTCACTCCTCTTTCCGATCTGTTGGCTCTGCCAAATTTCTCTAAAAATAATCCAGCAGGCCAGGTGTGGTGGCTCATGCCTATAATCCCAGCACTTTGGGAGGCCAAGGTGAGTGGATCACTTGAGGTCAGGAGTTCAAGACCAGCCTGGTCAACATGGGGAAACCCTGTCTCTACTAAAAATACAAAAATTAGCTGGGTTTGGTGGCTCACACCAGTAATCCCACAGCTACTCTGGAGGCTGAGGCAGGAGAATTGCTTGAACCTGGAAGGCAGAGGTTGCAGTGAGCTGAGCTCACGCTTCTGTACTCCAGCCTAGGCAACAGAGCCAGACTTCATCTCAAAAAATAATAAATAAATACATAAATAAATAATCCAGCAGAGCCACCCAGAAATGCTGTTCTTTAATGAACATATGGCCACACTGCTGCTCTAAAATGGTTATGAAAAGCTGTGCGTTTGGTGTATCTGCTTCCCCGAAGAGCACAAAGTACAATAAAGTGGTATGCTGAACTTCTTGCACAATAGGCTAATATGTCTTTTGTTTTTTCGGTCAGGAATACCTGGAGCTGCAGGAAATCCAGGGGAAAGGGGAGAAAAGGGAGACCCTGGTGAACTGGGCCTGCAGGGAAATGAGGGCCCACCAGGGCAGAAGGGAGAAAAGGGAGACAAAGGAGATGTGTCCAACGATGTGCTCCTGGCAGGTAAGAGGGGTGCGCTCTGGCTCTCTGAGGGCATGCGAGCCCAGAGAACCACCTGGTTTCCAACACAAGGGCGGCTCCTGTGTCTTCTCTCCTTTTTGGCCTTACATGGCCATCTGTTTTGCAGCATGTTTTGGAGTTTATGCTTTCAAAGAGGAGAAACCTGAGCGTGTTACTCCATGTGGGCAAGACCAGATCTGGGATCTAAGCATAAGTGGTTCAGGTAATTGGGTCTAAAAGCCATGGTTGACTTCAATGGAATGAAGGAAGTTTCTTTTCCAAGTATCTTTGAAATCCAGCACAATCCAGAACAAGACAAGTAAGCCAGCAACTTACGATACCTCAGAGGACAAGTGACAGGAAGCACAAGCATTTGCTGTCAAGATTGAGCCCTCCTCAGGCCCTGATCCTAATGGCCTTTTCACACAGGACTGGGGCAAAATATTGTTGTGCCAAGGCCCGGTCAACCTCAGTAAGGATGGCAACAGATTCAAGAATCCAGAGAAGAAACCCAGGGCCAGCAAATGCTACATGGGGCTTTACCGGGGGCTTCGTACAGGGGAGAAAGTCCAGTGGTAATGGGGTGGACAGGAGAACCCCCTTAGGACAAAAACAGCCCAGGGCAGTGGACTGGATGAGCTAACTGCCTTACCTGGGCAGCCCAGGGGCAGTGGGCTGAGCAGGAAAACCGCAGCCACTTGCAAACAGCATGGAATTTACCTGGCATTTTCACTTAACACCTGTACCAGTCTGTTCTCACATTGCTATGCTATAAATACCCGAGACTGGGTAATTTATTTAAAAAAAAAAAAAAAGAGGTTTAATTGGCTCATGGTTCTGCAGGCTGTACAAGAAGCACGATGCTGGCATCTGCTCAGCTTCTGGAGAGGCCTCAGGAAACGTAATCATGGCAGAAGGCAGAGGGGAAGCAGGCACATCAATGGCAGGAGCAGGAGCAAGAGAGAGAGTGAGAGTAGGATGTGAAGCGCTGCACACTTTTAAATGACCGTCTCTCGAGAACTCACTTTACCAAGGGGGACGATGCAAGCCATTCATGAGCGATCTGCCCGCATGATCCAAAGACCTCCCACAGGCCCCACCTCCAACACTGGGGAACATGAGATTTGAGTGGGACATTCACACTACATCAGCACCCTTCCCTTAACCACCTCCACCTAGCAACCTTCACTTAACCCAAAACTCAGGGCCTCAATTGCCTGCATGGCCCCTGTTCCATGGGATGGGTCAGGGGCTCAGATGTTCCTCAAAACAAGGAACGAAGCTCTGGGTTGGCAACTCCCAGATTCCCCAGCTCTGAGCACACATTCAGATGCATCTGCCATACAGAGTTATTCTAAGGATACACTTGGGTTACTGTCATCAGGGGCGTTTCCCCTACAAATACAGTGGCTGCTTTTCCAGCCCAGGGTAAAAGCAGATAGTTGGTGTTTGTGGGAGAAGAGGGTAAGGTGCAGCAAGCCAGAAAGACAATAGCACAGGGGAAAGAGCAGGTGACAGCTGACTCTCACGGAGGAGCAGAAGGCAGAAGAATTTTAGAAGCACAGTACTTTGGAGATCACCTATATTATAAAAATATAACTATATAAATATAACTATGTAGTCAATAAAGATTTATCAAATACCAGAGAACATTATTTCTAAATCAGAGACTTAGCTAGTAGCTGGAGATGAGTAAGACGTAATATCTGTCCTCAGGAAGCTAGGATGATGCTAGATGTTCAGAACAATGACCCGGAATCAGTTGCCCATCCGCCTATCCATCCACTCGGAGTTGACTGAGTGCCTGTTGTTTACCAGGCACCGTGCTTAGGCCAAAGCATCAAGGAAACATCGAACTGAGTTTAGTACATTTTGTTTCATGAACAAGGGATGTTGCTATGCAAAACTTGTAAAATTTAAGAGGTGTTTTGACAGAGTAATGTACATAAATATATTTGAAAAATATAAGATTATGTTACACATCAGCTACAGAGGAAATCTACACATCCAGAGTACCATGTTCCCCCATGCTGCTGACCAAGTGAGGGTTGACGACAAACCCTTCAGAAAAGCACCATCCTTTATGAACCCCAGTTGAAAAGGCCAGGTCAGGGCAGAGGTGTCCCCTGAAAGAGAGTGGAGAGGGCACGGGAGGAGGGCAGAGAGGGCATAGGAGGAGGGCGGAGAGGGCGTGGAGGAGAGTGGAGAGGGCGTAGGAGGCTGGGGCACGTCTGCTCTGCCTGCAGATCCCTGCTTCTGGCTTCTGTGGCTCCACTTGCCCGCTGTAGAGAGACTGAAAAGGCTTATTTGGTCTGGCTATGAGGAGGCAGCTAAAGAGGCATTAGCTGACCAATCTCAGCTCAGGACAGGAGGGGAGAACCAAAGGGCTGAACACTCCAGCCAGTGCCATCTTTGCAAAAGCTCCAGAACCAACAGCCCTGCTGGGGGCTTCATCCACATTGGCCACCTGAAGTTAGAGGAGTGGCTGCCTGCAAGTGTGTAGGGATTACAGCTGTCAAAGCACTCACAGCAGTGGCCTCCCTGATTCTCACAGGGCAGGGCAGGAATTGTGAGACTCAATTTGGAGATGAAGAAATGTAGGGGCTCAGAAGGCTTAAGTTCTCTGCCCAAGATCATGAAGCTGAACAGAACTGGAACCAATAGGACTCCTAATTTCTTCAACCACACAGAGCAGTGCTTCTCATACCTGTCTACATATGAAGATGCTTCAGATGATACAGCTGACCAACCTCCCCATAGACATTCAGATTTGATTGGTCCGAGATGGGACCCAAGCACTAAAATTTCGTGAAAGCTTTTTAGGTGATTCCAATAGGCAGTCAGGGTTGAGATACACAGGCACTGGCCAACAGAAACAGGATGAGCTTTGCAGTGAGACACACACCTCAAGCTGTGCTTCCGCTGTCTTCAGCTGTAGCCCTGGGCAGGTTGCTTCACTTCTCCAAGACTCAGTTTCCTAAGGAGATAACACTATGACCTCACAGTGTGGTTGGAAAGAATGACAGGGAGACTGTGAAACTCTCAGCACAGTCTCTGGCACCCAGTCGGTACTCAGCACCTACTATAGGTTTTTCCTGAACGTGGCAAAGACAAGTGCTAGGGTAAGTTACCTCCAGGAGGGGTAGCTCAGTGAGGCTCCAGGGAGGTGCTCGTTATTCCTCTCTACTCATATTTAGAGCTCCTTAATCAATCTCCCTCTTCCCTTCCTCCCTTCCTCCTTTCCTCCATCCCTCCTCCCTCCTTCCCTTCCCCCTTCCTCCCTTTCTGCTTTCCTCCACCCTCCATCCATCCCCCCTCCCTCCCTCCCTTTCCCCTTCCTCCCTTCCTTTCTCCCCTTTCCCTCCCTCCCCTTCTTTGTCCCTCTCTCCCCTTCCCTCTTCTCCCTCCTTCTCTCCCTTTTTTTCTCTCTCTCTCTCTCTCCAGGTACCAAAGGTGACCAAGGCCCACCCGGTCCTCCTGGGCCCCCAGGCCCTCCAGGTCCTCCAGGGCCCCCTGGAAGCAGAAGAGCCAAAGGCCCTCGGCAGCCAAACATGTTCAACGGCCAGTGCCCAGGTCACCACCCCTCCCCGACAGGACCCGCCACCTCTGTCTATTATCCCAAACTCTTGGTCTGCACCCCAGGCTCTGTGACCAGATTTGTTTTAATAGAGGGAGGAGGCTTTTGTCCAAAATGAGAGTCCCCTTCTTGCAGCCTTCTCAAAGGAGATCTCTTTGTAGTCCGCTCTTAGGCTAAGGACCAGGGACGGTTTTAGAGTTAGGCTTCCCATTCCCCTTCCCTCATCCTGCTTCCTTCATTTACCAGGGGATGGGTCAGGGGCTCAGATGAGCAGAGCATCCCTCCCCCCAGAAACAGTCTGGAAAGCTAAGCTGCTAACTTTTTGCACTCTTGGGAAGTGAGAAGCTTGACTGATACTCAGGAGATGAAGGAGAAGTTTGGATTGGTTAAGTCCTCACGAATAGAGACAATGGTGCTACAATGAGCCAGGCACGGGGCTATGTGCTTGTTTCATTCTCACAGCAATCCTATGATATTGGAATCATTATTGCATTTAACTTACAGATAGTAAAACTGATACTATCCTATTCCTTAGCTCCCAAAGAGCTAAGGAACTCACCCAAGGTACCTCCAGGAGTAAGTGGAGGAGCTAGGATTCAAGCCCAGCTCTCAGGGCATCTTCCATTTAGATAGAAATTCACACTGTGAGACCTGACCCAAGGTCAAGCCAACCAAGAGCAAGGAATGCTTGACCTCTGGTGGACCAAGAGGACTTGTTCTTTAGCCAGTTTGTGGCACAGTGGGCACAGGGTTGAAAGCTAACTGGAAATCGAGGATTATATTAACAGAAAATACTTCTAGGGTGATGCTAGGACTTCTTCCCAAAAGGGGTGACCTAGGATCTGTCGCTTAACTGAAACCATGAGGAGGGCCACCTGCAGCCATCTCCTCAATGGCACTCGTAGGGAGGCTCCTCACTGGAATTTCTCAGCCTTGCTGTGGCCATTGCTGCTATTTTTCTAAACAGTCTTGAGTTCTGTTTGGTGCACTGTTCTTTCCAGAAGACATTTGGGTGCATGCAGTTAGCTGTCGTAAAGTGGGCGAATCTGTGCTTTCGATGATGGCACCATCCCCCTCCCCGACTCAGTGGAGGCTGATTCTAATTCTGCATTGTGAGACCTGAGCAGAGCTGCTCCTCTGCTGGGCTGCCCTGCAGTGCCTCCCCAGACATTAGCATCAGCCCTTTGCTCAGCTTTCCTTGAAGAATGAGCTGAGTGGGACCTCCCCTGAGAGAAGAGGGCTCTAACCTGAGCTTTTGCAGAATTCTAATTTGCCACAGCCTCTGCCAGCCAGTGACAGCCCTTGTCTGGAGAAGCTGTCTCCTGGGTTTGGCGTAATCTACTTGGGGGCTGGGTCGGCAGGGGCTGGACCCAGAGCCATGAAAATGGCTTTAAATGAGAGGCATTATCTTATCTTGCACTCTGCCTCCTAGAAATGAGTCTTTGATTGCCAGGCATTTTCGTCTGAACTTGGCCCTCTCTCCTTCTCCAACTCCATGACTTTAGTCTGTAGTTCCCTAAATGGAAAGCCCCATTGAAACCCTGGAGGCAGTAGGATTGCCCATGGGAAGTCATAACAGATCCCCGAGACCACTCTTATCAGATGCCAGAAGGACTTCAGGGAAACACAGGCTTATCTAGCTAGAAGGAAGCTTAGAGATCATGGAGGGTTGGGCCCCCTTATTTTACGGATAAAGGAGCCCTTTAGATTACCCTTTCCGTCAAGCAACCACAAGGTGATTTGAACCCCTCAGGATTTGAGTGGGCCTGCGGTCCAGTCCATGGCCACATTCATCCTCCTCCCTCTGCCTTGCTGCCACCCTAAGGCACGTCGTCACTAAAGGTCTGAATTCAGCCCATTCATTAAGGGGAACACTGACAAGCCGAGGAAGATGAATCACAGCTCAGCTGTAGCCTCAAGCCAACCTGAACCGGGCCCCTGTCAAGGACCCATGTTTCTCTAGGCCCTCAGAGACAGTGGGGAAATGGTCATGAGGGGACTCCCATGTCTCTGGGCTGGATGGAATCTAGATTACTTATTCCTGTAAATCTGTGTTTCCCCTCCAATGCCTCTCCCAGGAAGATGCTGCATGAAGTGGGCCACCCCATTCTCTGGAGCTGCTGCTTCACAGCTTCCACCACCTTCCCTGAAAGTGAAAATCCTTCCAGAACAATGCAATCATGATAGTGACACTACCTGCCAGACAGGCCAGGAAGGCGTCCACAAGCCTTTCATTTCCCCAAATTGCTGAGGCCTTGAACAGGCTGGCTCAAGTCACTTTATTGCTTTTACTGACATCCTTGTGGGATTGTATTATCTTAGCAACTGTGCTCATGGAAAGCTTCTTGGGAACTCAACAAGCAGCGGGGAGGAAATTGGGAAGGCTATGGCTTAGAGTTGCTTAAAAGCAAGCAACCAAGGAATCTGGTGACCTATTGCAAGGGATGCTTATGAGACAAGAATCTGGAATGAGGTAGAGGAAAGCAGCAGCTATAAAGTCCAACAAATCTCGCTGTGCCAACCGCATTTGCTCTGATGATTATTGCTGTCATTTTAGGTGAGACCTGTGCCATACCAAATGATGACACCTTGGTTGGAAAAGCTGATGAGAAAGCCAGTGAACACCATTCCCCACAAGCAGGTACAGAAACAAAGCCTCTTGTCTTGAAATTTAGAAACTGAATGCCTTCAAGTCATAATTGACTGGTAAGTGACATTCTTTTTCTTCTTTTGGCAGAATCCATGATCACTTCCATTGGAAACCCAGTACAAGTATTGAAAGTGACAGAGACATTTGGGACTTGGATAAGAGAGTCTGCTAACAAGAGTGATGACCGGATTTGGGTGACGGAGCATTTTTCAGGTACTTGCACTTGGCTGATGACCTGTATCTGTGTAGCAACTGGACTTTTCATCTGTTGCCTACCTTCAGGCGTATTCTATTTGTATGTGTCTGAAATCCCTGGTAGTTGGTGTCATAAATGTCTCTATTTTAGAAAGACCGATGAGTGGGCAGAAAACTTTCTTCTTTTGAACATGCTGGTGGCAAGCTCTGAAGTTCAGGTCACAGGGGCATGACGAGGGTAACCCACATATAGCCTATTTTAGGCCAAGCATCCAGAAGGAAACAAATGACATTATGACTGCAGGCCTCATAAACCTCCAGACCATAATGTGAAAAAATTGTCAGGCAAATCCTTGTGCACCGTCCGTCTTTCTCTAAGGTTGCCCCCCTCCCAGAAGAGTAATTTTGGCCTTCTTTCCCAGCCACCTGTTGGACGGAGAGCCCAGGAAGAAGGTGAAGTTTCACCCTGCGGTTACACTGCATCTGAGCAGGACCCTAGTTGTACTGTCCCAAAGAGATGTGATCAGGAATTGCTGGTGGTAGGAACACTGGCCTCGTTAAAGAAGGGGTCTGGCCATACTCACTGGTTGGAGAAATAGCTGAGAAGAAATCACTTCTTTATTTCATCGAGGCCAGTTATTCAACTGGGCAGCTGGTAGTAACTGCCCAGAATACCAGAATTTGGGGACTCAAAAAGGAAGAGTAATACTGTGCATTAGCAGTGGCTGCCACACAGTGCAGGAAGAGGTGGGAGGAGGCAAGAGGTGACCGCCCAAGCACCAAGTATCTGCTATTCCTGGTGAATGCCTATGCCGTTCTCATAAAGAGTTTGATGAGGCTGGGTGTGGTGGCTCACGCCTATAATCTAAGCACTTTGAGAGGCTGAGGTGGGTGGATCCCTTGAGGTCAGGAGTTTGAGACCAGCCTGGCCAGCAGGCGAAACTCTGTCTCTACTAAAAATATAAAAATTAGCCAGGCATGGTGGCCCGTGCCCGTCATCTCAGCTACTTGGGAGGCTGAGGGAGAAGAATTGCTTGAACCCAGGAGGCGGAGGTTGCAGTGAGCTGAGATCACACCACTGCACTCCAGCCTGGGTGACATAGCCAATACCCTGTCTCAAAAAAGAAAAGAAAAAGAAAAAAAGAAGAGTTTGATAAACAGTATAGAGTTAGGGGGGGCCGGGGGAGGAGAGGGTGATACACACTTCTCCCAGGAGGAGCAAGGCCAATTTGATGCCTGTCACATTTGAAGGACATTTCAGAAATCCATATGGAGAACTGGACTCTGAGTTTGGGAGTCTTAGACTGTGGACATGGGACCTTAGGGAACACTTCACTCTCAACTTCCCTTCCTCTGAAATTCCTCCCAAGGACTCCCTCCCAAGCTGTGATTGCTGGAAGCAAGTAACAGCCTCTTTCTGGCTTCCGTCCTACAGGCATCATGGTGAAGGAATTCAAGGACCAGCCCTCTCTTCTGAATGGCAGTTACACCTTCATCCACCTCCCGTATTATTTCCATGGCTGTGGACACACCGTTCACAACAACTCTCTCTACTACCACAAAGGGGGTTCCAGCACCGTGGTGAGGTGAGTCGCTCTGGACCGCAGCACCTTCTCATGCCTCTCAGGCAGCACCTGCGCTGTGGTGCTTTTGTGAGCAATTAGGGGTAGGGACTGCATTTTCATCATCTTTGTGTCCCTAGGACTGACACACAGAGGTCAATCAGGGCTTAATGATGAATGAATCACAGGACACATTAGTGAGCCCCCATGGCCCAGCCCCTGCCTGGGGTCTGCATTTGTTGCTGGTCTGGACACCCCAAGGAAGGTCAGAGCCAGGGAGAAGTCAACCTGGAGTGGGGTGATGGTCACAGCTTCCTCATCCTCTGAGAGAGAAGCAGCGAAACTCAGAGCTCTCTCAACTGGAATGTGCTGCTGCTACCTGATAAAGTTTTGTTTTGGAAAACTTTGGGTGTGAGGAATTTCATGTCACAGCTGAGATCATTGAAGACTGGGGACTGAACCCCAAGTCAGGCATCTCTGCCTTCAGATCCATGTGTCATCCTGATGGAGTCCTCCCAGGCCGCCCTCTGCTCTCCCACGGGGAGGGGAGGAGGGTCACCTGGGTAGTCACTGCCAGGGCAGCCGCTGAGCCTTCCCCACAAGAATTGCTGAAGTTCTGTCTTTATGGTTCAAGAAAAGGAAATCAAGCTCTGGCCTTTTGAGGCAGAAGCAGGTCATCTTAGGCAAATCAAGAGAGCAATGAACTGAAAGCCAGGACACCTGGTTTCTGGCTCCAGCTCTTCTGCCTCCTCTATGGCCTTGGTCAAGAGACAGCACTTCCTGTGTCTCCCTGTCCTCAACTAAAAAGATGGACTAGAGACTCTGAGTCCTTCTAGCTCTTTCCCTGTCTGAAACAGTAAACCCAGTATTATTAATGCCACAGTCCTACTCATTCCAAACAAGATGAGGGAAGATGGTCCTTTCTCTTTCCCTCATCCTTCTCCTACCCCTAGTGGAGTCCAGCTTTAACAACCTTTGGCGTTTGAATGCTCAGGTTAGAATAGGGTGAGTTTCCCAATGTAATGTGCAACTTGATCAGACACATCACTAAACACAACACTTACCCCAGACCCGCTAACTCAGTTTAATAGAGAAGCCTAATAAACCACCTCTGTCCACAGACACATCGGATGTTGGCGTCAGCCGTGGCAAGAAGCATTCCCTCCTTTGCCTCTCACTCCCCTCTACGTGACACCCCCATCATCTCTACACCTCCATGGCTGCCCCTTTTGGGCACTCCTGTGCTGGCAGAAAAAGACAAGTGACCTACCACCTGCTCAGCAGTCCTTGCTCTCAAGACACACTCTTTCCTCCGATGCTTCTCGTTGAATCTTGTGGTTCCCTGCTGCCATGTTATATAGGGCTATTGCCACATGGGTAGGGTCAGGGTGAGTTCTGTGGCAGATAAGCCCCACAATGAGAATTGGCCTCTTTAAGGAGGTGTGTCTTCTAAGAAGGCTGAGTTTGGACACAGTGGTTAGAAGGCCTGTACTGCTCTATGCCAGGCCACGAGACTGGACCTGATGGAGAGGCAGAGCTGAATTCGACCCTGCTATTGCTGGGAGAGATAGGCCTCACCAAGGAATGCAGCTGTGAGGTACCAGGACCGGGGACAAATGGCAGCACTGAACCCCAGGTATTCAGAGGAAGGAGAATTCCTGTGAACTAAGATGGGCAGGGACCTTCCCAAGCCTCACTCCTCTCTAGTTTCTTCACGGTTTCTTAATAGACTTCAAGTCTGTTAGGATCAAATGCAAATCCACAGACTCACACATTTCATGTTTCTTCTGCTGCTCAATGGCACCCTCTGGTGTTTTCTTTTAGCCTAATGTTCCTGAACTTTCATTCCTGGAGTTAGGTACCTTTTGCATTATAATTCACTTTTATGATACAGCCTAGAGTTGGAATCTGTCCAGTCAGACAGCTTCCAGGAGCTAAGGGGCATGAGATTCCATGCCATAGCTTAAGGTATCCAGCCACTTTCTTGACAAGGAAATGGTCTTCACAGTCATGACTTTGCAACAGCCCTTCTCAGCTGGTGACTTTCTTCTTAGCAGGTTGTGAAACCTTTTTTTTTTTTTTAATTTCAGCAAGGAGTAAAGGAATAACTCCACACTTAGAGTTAGAAACCCTACATTCAACCTCCGGCTCTGCCTCTTACTTGTATTCATGGGCCAGTCACTTCTCATTTTTTGCTTATAAAATGAGAAGATTGGACTACATCCTCTTTTACAGCCCCCGTGCAACTGTAAGAATCTTTGAGGGGGCATTTCAGGAGGTCAACAATCATCTGAGCATTAGTGAGGTAAAGTAATTTTCTGAGGGTCACATGGCTAGTTAGTGGTCACTCAGATGCGAATTCATTCTGACTCTGGGGAGTATTCTCTTGAACACCACACTACTGTCTCCCTGTTGCCTCTGCTAGCACAGCCCATCATCATCTCTTACACCCTCGCTGCTCACAGCATTGTCCAAGGACCAGCAGAGCAGGCATTACCCGGGAGCTTCTAAAAAATGCAAAACCCCAGCCCTTACTCCAGACCCACTAACTCAGTTTAATAGAGGAGCCTAATAAACCACATCTGTCCACAGAAACAGTGACTCATGTCTCCTTTTTTGTTTGTTTGCATATTTCAGATTTGAATTTGGCAAGAAAACATCCCAAACTCTGAAGCTTGAAAATGCCTTGTATTTTGATCGAAAATACCTTTTTGCAAATTCCAAGACTTACTTCAATCTAGCTGTAGATGAAAAGGGCCTTTGGATTATCTATGCGTCAAGTGTGGATGGCTCAAGCATTCTTGTAGCACGGCTGGATGAGAGGACATTCTCGGTGGTGCAGCACATCAATACCACGTACCCCAAATCCAAGGCCGGCAATGCCTTCATTGCCCGAGGAATCCTCTATGTCACAGACACCAAAGATATGAGAGTTACATTTGCCTTTGATTTGTTAGGAGGGAAACAGATCAATGCAAACTTTGATTTGAGAACTTCCCAGTCTGTTCTTGCCATGCTAGCATACAACATGAGAGATAAGCATTTATATTCGTGGGAAGATGGCCATTTAATGCTTTATCCTGTGCAGTTTTTGTCAACCACCTTAAATCATTGACGTGCCGCATTCTGCTCCCTTCAGCAAATTTCAGGTGTTTTATGGGACCAGTTGTTTCCCAGTAGGAAACTTGTCTTTTTAAGGGCAGCCAGATATTTAGAACATAAACTTGTGACGTAAGAGTTTATATGGTCAGTGAGCCCCCCTTAGTGAAATAGCCACAGACTGGAAGTTGAAATGGCTGAGATCTGGTGATGTCTCCACAACTGGCTCGGCAAGTTACCTCTTTCTCCTTGGGCCTTAGTTTCCCCATTGGTAATCTGAATCAGCTGGCTAAGATGATTGGTAAGATTTCTTTACCTGTAGGAAATTTGGTGATTATTGGCTGCTGCTATCCTCACAACTTTTATGTATCTGCTTCTGTTGTTTCGTTTTTTAGCCACATGCTGACCAAATTTAACTTTGAATTGATAAGTCCAGTGGCTTGAGTAGTGAATCCCTCAGTGCTGACTTATATTTGGTTCTTTGAAAAGATGCACTGACTCTTTAAGACATCTAAAGTATCACACTATCCATAATGTATTGCTTTTCTTTGTATCTGCACCTGCCACCACAGAATAATCATTACCCTCAGCTGCTGATTGGGCCGCTCTGAGATTAGCAAAAGCCAGGGACAGCTACATGCTCAGGTGTTTTTTTTTTAAATAAGATTTTTTTTGTTGTTGTTATTTTCTTTTTTTAAATAGAGAGAGTCTTGCTATGTTTCACAGGCTGGTCTCAAACTCCTGGGCCTCAAGTGATCCTCCTGCCTTGGCCTGCCACTGCTGGGATTACAGGCATAGATAAACCACTGTGCCTGGCCCAGGTTTCTTAATAAAACAGAATCACAATCTTGCAGGTTCCCCCTAATTTCTGATCACGTTGATTTGTAGCTGTGGATCATGAACACCAAGTCCTCAGGTCACTCTGACTTCTTATACTTCTTCTGTGGATCCACTATCAAAGTACTAAATGCTGTGTAAGTAGACATTGATCTGGCTGGAACCATGGGAAGCACTTTGCAGTGTTGAGAAGAGAGGCGCCATTTGCGGTTATAGTGTAGAACTGGGCCAGAGTCTGTCCATTGCCTGTTTTTGTAAATACAGTTTTACTGAGCACAGCCACACTCATTTGTTTATGCAGTACGGCCTGTGACCGCTTTTGCTCTGCAATAGCAGAGTCGAGTCACTGAAACAAAGAGTGTATGGCCCCACAGTGTCTCAAATACTGGCTACGTAGCCCTCTATGGAAAAAGGCTGCTGACTCCTGATAAAGAATACAAAGGGAGCCTGATTCTTGAAAAAATCAGAACGAGAGCCTGTTTTGTTTTGTTCTAGACTAAGAAGCCACATAGGATGTGACGTGCGTTTGGGCAGAGGGGAAGGGTGATAAGATGAAGTGTCCTCCACAAAGGCCAGTTAGGGGCTGTTCTTTCTCCAACATAGCTTTAGAGGTTGTGATCTAGTCTCCTTGGATGCCAGGAGACAATCCAGTTGAACTTGTTCCTAAATGCTCTTAAATATGCATCTTTTCTGCCAACTCACTTCTTTAAACATCTTTCAGCCCAGCGCTGTGTCCTGGAAGGGCCACTGCGAATAGGGAGGAAGCTGGAAAAGCCCCTGGGGCTCTGCAGCCAGGAAGGAGAACCAGGGCAAATCTCATGTAAAGATTTTTCAGCAACTTGCCCCAATTTGTGTGTGTTCCGAAACTTTTTCTCTGGGACCAAATTCATTCTCAGTGGCCCTAATTCAATACATTATTCACAGCAGTATTTTAAAACTTGGGATAAGCCAGGCCTGGTGGCACATAACTGTAATCCCAGCTACTCGGGAGGTAGAAGTGGGAGGATCGCTTGAGGCCAGGAGCTTGAGACAAGCCTAGAGAGACCCTGTCTCTAAAAAGTAAAATATAAGTAAATAAAACTTAGGGGATATACAGATTTAAATAATCAAATCTCTCTGCTCCCCTGAAGGTCCCCAGGCAGCTGTGACTTGTTTGTTGTGTTCTCAATAAGATGGGTATTTGAAACTTCTCCCCCTACCTTTCCATTAGAATGGTTGTGCCATGTCACCCTAGCTTTTAAAAAATACTCTTTTCAGATTCACGTTCTCTAACAAAGAGTCTCATGTTCAGGATTCATATGTCTAATGAATGCTGGTGTTCTTTTAAAGTAGTTCAATATATATGTTGCTGTTGCTGAACACAGGAGACCAGGATAGGAATCTAGTTTCATAGTAATGGTAATATATACAATACTCATTGTATGTATGGTAGCAATTAAAAGAGGTTATTAATTAGCACATGTTCCTTTTAGAAAAATGCTTTAGAAACCTAGATAGAAGATAGATAGAAGGGAGCTATCTTGGCTCCCTTATTTATGAGTAAGGAATCATATGCTCACTGTTGGAGACGCTTATACTGGGACTTTTTTTCTTTTTTCTTGCTATGGCAGAGTAATGCTAATGTAAGGACAACTGAGTTTGATCAGTGTTTAGTGGCAGTGGGTCATCTTATCTGATTGTCTTTAAAAGTGAAAAGAATTGAGATTTTATTCTTGTAAACATTATTTGATTTTTAAAAAAAAATTTGGGCTCACTGCTAAAATACAGTGTACAATCTAATGTTTTTAAGTCAAGATACTGTTTTAGGAGTTTACCCTCTCACTTATAATCAAAGTTGCTCTAAAGCACTTTCCAAATATCTGCACTTCTGATGTCAGAATCAAACCAGATAATTCTCTAATTCTTCTTTCATCCAAAGTAGACAGTTTCCCACTGGAAAGTAAATAAAGCCATCCCTCCTAACCTCAAAGCTAGACCAGTCTCTATATCAAAGCATTTTCTTTCAACTGATAAGGTGGCCTTTTGAAGCCAAGCAGGTGGTTCTGGTTTCAAGTTATCATTAGGCACAGGTGCTACGGCAGAAAATGTTCTGGGGTGGAAGTTTTAAGATGAGGAGCCCTGATCTTAGGCATCTTAACTGTCACAAGGTGAAAAGTCAAATCAAACAGTACAATTCTTGATGAGTCAGGTGTCATCTCCCAGTCACACAGACTACATTTGGGCTATGATCATCTGATGTCAAGTGAAGGGGACGTGAGTGATACGGCTTTTCATTTACATCCAGATGCTGTGGGCTTGTGTTTCACAGTATTACGAGCCATGATTTCCAACCTGCACAGATTCTGAACAACAAATGATAATGATGAATGTCTTTTTGGTTGTAATTTAACAAGCCAAATAAAACAATCATTGCTGAGCACAATCATATGTCGGAACAAGTGTGTTGTTGTTTTTACCTCTTGTTAATTTATATGTAACGTTTAAAAGAAAAAACAATCTAAAACAATATTGTGGTAGAATTATACTGGTGGCTCCTTTGTGGAAGCTCTCAGTTTGCTAGCTCATTCTGAATACAGTACTGAAAAACTGTTGATATGGACTGTCTTTTCTCTATAAGAAAACACGAACAATGGAAATCTAGTACTAGAACTGGGTAATACATAGACGTAAATGCAATAAAGATTTGCCAATTCATCAGCTTGGGGAAGGCAACTGAGGACATAATACTTGAGGCTAAAAATGAAAAGAACAAAAATTTAAAACTGGATTTGTGTGAATTTGGGCACGTCTCTTAATCCCTCGGAGCCTGTGTTTCATCCATAAAACACTGATTATAGTTTTTACTTCCCTTGACTTTTCCATGTGAAATGCTCTGATAATTATACAATTCTTGACAAATTATAATTGTTACTTTTATTGTTCCTCCCTGCAGGGAACCAGAGTGACCCTGTTGTTCTTATGGCCTTATCTAGGGCTGCAGAAATAGGGACACCATGTGAATAGTTTCCATGGACTGAGAGCAAGGACCTGGTAGATCAGGTAACAGTGTCACAATGCCAAAAAAATGGTCCCTTAGTTATACAATGAAATTACATAAAACTGCCCCCAAATAATGAAAAAATAGTTCAAGTACCTGTTACCATGACCTATAAGAGCTTCTTTATAACCTTCCCTAGAGGTGCCTGTTACTGGACTTTTGTAATTGAAATATTACAAAGCAAAAAGAAGAATCCAAGGATAAAATAATAGTCTCGCCCCTGGAACGGCGTGATTTTAAGACTGTGCCTGTGATTTTAAGATATCTAATCTTATATCTAGTCACTGTAAAGGTTTTAAATAAGGATCCGATTGGTCTTTTGGTCCCACTAGTCTCCTCCAGACACTTTGCTGAATCAAACTCAACAACGGAGTTAAGTTTTAATAAAGAAGTGGTTTAAACTACTTCTAAAATCAGATTCTTGTGTCTAGCAATGTGGCACTGTCAGTGTCCCAAGCTGCTTGCCCAGAGGCCACATCCGAACTGCAGGATAAAAGGTCAACACTGGATGGGACCCTTCAGAACACTCGATCCCACTCTCATTTTAAAGTCTAGGAAAGTGAGACCAGAGAAGATGCACGACTAATTGACCGCACATGCAGCCCAAGTGCCAGAGTCAAGAGGAAACACGGTTCCTGACTTTGTGTTTTCCGCCTCATCCTACCACTTTCAGAGATAGGATTTGTTTCTTATAACTGGAAAGTGGACATAATTAACTTAGAACACTTTTTATGGCACTCCTTTTTAAAAAGCTGTATCTAGAGAAATATGCTGAACCCAGCCTTATCTTGCAGAGAAGTTCCATCACTTGGGAATGCCTAGCCTCACCTTCTGGAGCAGATACACACGCCCAAGTCCAGCACTACTTGTTACTTGTAGATGCTTTAGAAACATCAAAGTAGCTGCGACTTGGTGCTCATGGTCTCTTTGCCGTGATGTCTTCTGGACAATCTGCACGCATGATTTCACTCAATCCTGCCCAAGTGGAAAAGTCCTTAGTTACCACCCCTTCTCTCTGTGTGATGTTTAAATCCTCTCTACAAATGCAGTGGACTCTGATGCACTCACGACTTGGAATTCACTTCAGAAAAGACACTTTGCTTTTGGTGCTGGAAGTGCTGTCAGCCTCTATGGAAATGGCCAGAGCTGCAAGGAGCCGCTTTGCCCATGGACACGCCCCATCATCCAGTGACTGATCAGTGTGAGTGTGTATAGGTCTGGACATCTCAGCCCACCTTGTTATTGCTCTAAAAGGCAACTCTAGTGCCAGAGTACCCCATGGTTCAGCCAAGCTGTCAATGAGCCTGTATTGCAGATTGACTTTCTCTGTCCTTCCTGCTTCTGGCACCTCCCTTCCACAGATGTTGATCCTAAGGCATCTTCTTAATGACATCCTGCTGGCTAAACTCCATCTCAGAGTTTGCTTCCCAGGGAACCCAACCTGTTGTAGAATTGCCACATAAAATACAGGATGTTCTGCGACATTTTAATTTCAAATTGACAGAAAAATTATAGTAAAAATATGTCCCAGATAGTGCATGAAAAATACTAAAAAGTATTTGTTTATTTAAAATTCAAATTTAACTGGGAGTCTCGTATTAATATTTACTAAATCTGGCAATCCTAACCAGGTATGGTCGCAGAAAGAAGCCACTGATATGGGGCTTCCAGGCTGCATCGCTCACCACCCTGCCTTCAGTGAGGACCCCAGGTTGGTAACAGATGAAGCACAGATAGCAAGGAATTCGTCTGATTGCTAAAACTTTCTTTGGTGATCAACTGGCATGGTATAGTGGTAGAAAGGAAGGTATTAGCTGATGTGATGTAGCAGATGCTTGAGATTATGGGAGAAATAGGGACTGAAAGGATAATAAAATCAGGTGGCTACTGCTAAGCTTGATTGACCCACTAGAAACAGATAAAAAGCTGAGCGTGACTAATTACCAAAAGACAGCTGAGTGAGAAAGCCACGGGTCTCCTAACCAGCTCCTTACACTTCCAGCTTACAGAGGTTCTCGTCTCCTGCAGAAGGGGAGAAAAAGCTCAGGATCAGACCCCGGACATAAAGAGCAGAGTCACCAACCTCCAAAGAAGGTTAAACTCCCAACAGAAGAAGACCTGCTCTGCTCAGGTTAGAACATGGGCAGGGAAAGATTGGGGCTCTGACAGACGGGATAAAACGTCCGTGTTGGCCACTTCCACGTTGCAGTTTGTGTAGACTTTGCGGGCGTTTGGAAATAAAGGGAAAATTCAGAGCTGAGTTAAATCAAGTTTGTTGGCAAAACTTTTTCTGTAGAAGACCTGATAGCAAGTATTTTAAGCTTTGTGGGACGCATGGTCACTGTTGCAACTACTCAACTCTGCTGTTGTAGTTGAAAACTACAGTATGCAAATAAATGAGCATGGCTCTATTCCAATAAAACTTTATGGACACTGAAATTAGAATTTTATGTAATTTTTACATTTCACAAAATGTTTTTCTTTTGACTCTCCTTTGTTCTCAAACTTTTGACATGCATCTGACTTTTAAAAACGATTTACACACGTAACAACCATTTTTAGTTTGCAGACCATACAAAAAGAAGTGGTGGGCCGGATCTAACCCGAAGGTCATAGTTTGCCAACGCCTGGGATATTCATGTTACCTAAATGGTACTTTCAGTTAAGAATGTTTTTTGGCCATTGCTAGAAGATGGGAGCCACTGTGCCAACTTAAAGATAGCTGCACACATAGGCTACAATAGTTTAATTTTACTTTCTCCAAAGAACCTAGAAAAGAAATACTATGGTAGTGGCAACATCAGTGCCCTCATCATAGTTCACATTATTGAGTGCTTACTGTGTGCCAGGCACTATACTAAATGCTTCACATGTGTTAACTCATGCAATTCTCATGGGAAGCCTATAAGGTATAGTCTTTCTAAAATCAATTTTCCAGATTGAAAAACTAAGAAGCTCACCCACGGTTGCTGAGCTTGTAAGTGGTGTAGTTGGGATTCAAATTCAGGCAGTGTGACACCAGAGCTCAAGCTTTTAGCACTACTGTTTCTTGCCTCTCAGAGAATACCTAGGACTCCCTCCATGCTTTTTGGCTCCCTCTGACCTTTCTGCTGTGATGATAAGGGCTAAAGACATCCACATAGGAGGAGACTCAGCAAGTCCTTTTCTGTCTTTCTCTTTTGGTTTGTCTTGTCCTTAAGAGTCTGGCAAGGCAATGTGAGGTTGGCAAGCTGATCTCCTTGGTGAAAGATGGAGCTGTGTTTCTATTTTCACTCTTGCCGTCTCTGTCTCTTCATCCCCCAATTTGTGCTCTAGAATATACTTTGGGAAATACTAACATAGGCACTCCAGCTTTCTTTTGGTTCCTGTTAGCATAGTTTGTCTTTTTCCTTCTTACTGTTAATCTATGGGTGTCATGGTAAAGTGGTTTTTTTTGTAGGAAGCATATAGTTAAGCTTCATGGGGTTTTTTCTCTCTCTCTGTCTTTTTTTTAACCTTTTCTAACAACTTCTGCCTTTCAATTGAGATATTTAGACCAGGGATTAGTAAACTACAGCCTCCTGGGTTGCATGTTTTTGTAACTAATGTCCTATTAAAATACGGCCACATCTTTATTTATGTATTGTCTATGCTTTTATACTTACATTATAAAGTTATATACTTGCAACAGAGACTTTATGGCCTATGAGCTTAAAATATTTACTGTTGGCCCCTTTAAGAAAAGGTTTGAAGACCCTCTGTTTGGACAACTTACATTTTTTTCTTCCTAGCTTCCCAGTTTAGACCATTTACGTTTCACGCAATGGATATGCATTTGTTGATATGGTTGGTTTATATTTGCCACCTTGTTATTGCTTTATCTGTTCTTTGTTCCCCTTTTTCTGTTATCTTTTGAATTGACTGAATGTGTTCTAAAATTTTACTGTATTTCCTTTCTGGGCTTATTAGTTTGTATAACTGTGTGATTTCTGTCTTATTTTACTTTAGGGTTTATAATGTGTATGTTTTTTCAGAACCTTTCTAAAAATTAATTTTTTGGATGGAGGCAGAGCAAGATGGTGAAAGAAGCCTCCAGCAATCATCCTCCTCACGAGAGCACCAAATCTAACAGCTATCTATGCAAAAAAGCACCTTCATAAGAAGCCAAAGAATCAGGTGAGCACCTGGTTTTAACTTATTACTGAAAGAGGCACTGGAAAGGGTCAGAAAGACAGTCTTGCATAGCCAACACCACCCCTTCCCCAACCCCTGGCAGAGAATCTGTGTCCCTGGGGAAGGGAGAGCACAGTAATTGTGGGACTTTGTATTTGAACTCAGTGTTGCCCTGTCACAGTGGAAAGCAACACCAGGCAGAAATCAGCTGACACCCACAGAGAGAACATTCAGATGAGCCCCAGCCGGAGGGGAGTCATCCCTTCCCGTGGCCAGAAATCGAGTTTCTGCAAGCCTCACGGCTGCAGACTAAGGTAACTTGGGTTCCAAATAACCTCGAGAGGCAGTCTAGGCCACAAGGACTACAGCTTCTAGGTGAGTTCTAGTGCTGTGCTGCACTTGAAGCCAGTGGACTTGGGGGCACACGATCTAGTGAGACATCAGCCGGGATAGCCAACGGGGTGCCTGCACCACCTCTCCCCCCAGGCTCCGGCCACACAGCTTGAAGCTCAGAAAGAGACTTTCCTTCCACTCGAGATGAGGAGAGGGACAAGTAAAGAGAACTTGATCTTGCAACTCAGAAACCAGTTCAGCCACAGTAGAATAGGGCACTGGGCAGTGTCCTGAGCCACTCATTCTAGAGCCTAGTTCCCAGGCAACATTTCTGGGCATACTCTAGGCCAGAAGGGAACCCGCTATCTTAACGGTAAGGACCCAGTCTTGGCAGGATTCATCACTTGCTGAGTAAGAGGCCCTTGGTCCCTGAATAATCAGCAGTGGTTTCCAGGTAGTACATATTGTGGGCCTTGGGTGAGCCTCTGAGACTCGCTGGCTTCAGGTGAGACCCAGCACAGTCACAGCTATTTTAGCTATGGGGAAAGAGTCCTTCTGCTTGAAAAAAAAAACAAAAAAGCAGAGGGAAGGGTAAAGAGGACTTTGTCTTGCAGCTTCGTTAACAGGTGGGCCACAGTGGGGTAGAGCACCAAGTAGGGGCTTGGGGTTCCTGATTCCAGGCCTTTACTCACAGATAGTATTTCTGGACCTGTCCTGGGCCAGAGGGAGCCCACTGCCCTGAAGGGTAAGTCCCAGGCCTGAAAGCGTTTACCACAAGCTGACTGAAGAGCGATTGGGCCTTGAGTGAACATTGACAGTAGCCTGGCAGTACTCCCCATTGGTCTGTGGCAGTGGTGGCCATGGGAAGAGACTCTTACGGAAAAGGGAGAGAAGAGTGAGAAGGTTTGTCTTGTGGCTTGAGTGCCAGCTCAGCCACAGTAGAATAGAGCATCAGTAGATTCTTAAGGTATCTGACTGTAAACCCTGGCTGCCAGACAGCACCTCTGGACCTGCCCAGGGATGGAGGGAACTTGCTGCCCTAAAGGGAAGAACACAAGCCTGGCTAGCGTTGCCACCTGCTGATTGTAGAACCCTAGGCGTTGAGCAGACGTAAGTGGTAGCCACATAGTAGTTAGTGTGCCTTGGATGAAATTCAGTGCTGTGCTGCCTTCAGGTCTCACCCAGTCCCAGTGGTGGTGGCGGCCACAGGGGTGCTTATGTCACCCCCTTCCCCAGCTCTAGGCAGCTCAGCATAGAGAGAGGGACTCCGTCTTTTTGGGAGAAAGTAAAGGAAAAGAACAAGAGTCTCTGCCTGCTAATACAGAGAATTCTTCTGGCTCTCATCCAAACCCACCAAGGTAGTACCTCTGAGTCTGCACAAGCCACAGTATTATTGGGCATGGAGTGCCTCGTAATGCAGATTACCAAATGCAGATTACCAAATGCAGATTACCAAATGCAGATTACCAAATGCAGATTACCAAATGCAGATTACCAAATGCAGATTACCAAATGCAGTTTACCAAATGCAGTTTACCAAATGCAGTTTACCAAATGCAGTTTACCTAATGCAGTTTACCTAATGCAGTTTACCTAATGCAGTTTACCTAATGCAGTTTACCTAATGCAGTTTACCTAATGCATTTACCAAAGACAGAAATCACAACACCCAAGTCCCTTTGAATACCTGGAAAGCCTCCTCAAGAAGGACAGTAAAAACAAGCAATGACCACAACAAATACCTGTATTAGTCTGTTCTCATACTGCTAATAAAGACATAGCCAAGACTGGGTAATTTGTAAAGGAAAGATGTTTAATGAACTCACAGTTCTGCGTGGCTGGGGAGGCCTCACAATCACAGCAGAAGACAAAGGAGATGCAAAGGCACATCTTACATGGTGGCAGGCAAAAGAGTGAGTGCAAGGGAACACCCGCTTTAAAACCACCAGATCTCATGAAACTTATTCACTGTCACTAGAACAGCATGGGAAAGACCCACCCCTATGATTCAATTACCTCCCACTGGGTCCCTCCCATGACATGTGGCAATTATGGGAGCTATAATTCAAGATGAGATTTGTGTGAGGTTGTAGCCAAACCGGATCATTTCACCCCTGGCCCCTCCCAAATCTCATGTTCTTACATTTCAAAACCAATCATGCCTTCCCAACAGTCCCCCAAAGTCTTAACTCATTTCAGCATTAACTCAAAAGTCCAAAGTCGCATCTGAGACAAGGCAAGTCCCTTCTGCCTATGAGCCTGTAAAATCAAAAGCAAGTTAGCTACTTCCTAGATACAATGGTGGTACAGGGGTTGGGTAAATACACCTATTCCAAAGGGGAGAAATTGACCAAAATGAAGTGCCTATAGGCTCCATGCAATATCCAGAAGGGCAGTCAAAGCTCCAAAATTATCTCCTTTGAATCCATCTCTCACTTCTAGGTCACACTGATGTAAGAGGTGGGCTCCCACAGTTTAACGCAGCTTAGACCATGTGGCTTTCAGGAGCCCCCAAAATTTGAGACAGGTCTCAGTTATTTTAGAAATTTTATTGTGCCAAAGTTGAGGACAGGTGTCCATGACACAGCTTCAGGAGCTCCTGACAATATATGCCAAAGGTGGTCAGAGCACAACTTGGTTTTATATATTTTAGGGAGACATGAGACTTCAATCAACATAAGTAAAAAGAGCACTGATTCGGTCCAGAAAGGCAAAACAACTCAAAGCAAAAGCAGGATAACTTGAAGCAAGGAGAGGGGGCTTCCAGGTAACAGAAAGGAGACAAATGGTTGCATTATTTTGAGTTTCTGAGTACCTTCTCCAAAGAAGGCAACCAGATATGCATTTATCTCAGTGAGCAGAAGTGTGACTTTGAATAGAATGCAAGGCGTGTTTGTCTTAAGCAGTTCCAGCTTGACTTTTCCCTTTAGCTTAGTAATTTCCAGGGCCCAATATAGTTTCCATTCACATTTTCTGCCCTTTTTAAAATCTTTTAGAGAAGGCATTTTAGAATAAAACGAGTCTCCGGTCTCAGGTTTTGTCTAATCTCTCATGGCTAGGATGATGTTTTCCTAGACAGGTAGGTCCCGAGTCATTAGGAAGGCTCGTTTTTGGAGGTTGTGCAGTCTCATGTCCTAGGAAGAGAAAATAGGGGGAGGAAGGGAGAAAAACAAGAAGAACAATCCTGGAAAATCAATCTAGGCTACATTACTCTGACGTCCATACATCAGTAGTCAGGTATCAAAGTGGCTTATGTATGTAAATAGGTTGCCATTGTTTTCCTCTGAAGTTTATGTTGTCTGGCTTCAGTTCACAGGGCTTTAAGAAGGCACAGCTTAGTTTTCAGTGACTCCAAATTAGGAACAATGTGGAAAAAAGAAAAAACAATTGAAAACATTCTTTTGAAGACTGGTAGCCAACAAAAAATAAAATTTGGTTCAAACTGTAGGAAATAATAAAAATTGAAAACAATTAGGCAAGACTAGAATCTAACAACAGGCGTGTACTATCGTTTTTGAAACATAATTTTTCTTCAGTTTCCCAGTTTTACTGAAGATGAATCAGGGTAGGATTTATTTGCTTTATTATACTTGACCTGATTATTTGTATACAGTACAGCCAAAATAATTATTTTTTACATAGGCTTTTAAATTGACTTTCATGGAACTTTGCTCCATGGCAGAAATCTCAGATAAGAATTTTTTTTAAAGCCAAGCCTAGCCATGGATTTGTGCCATTAAATACATGAGTTGAGTGAACTCCTTTCCTCTTTAGATTTCACCATAAACTTGGAGCTTCTGGGCCTGTCACATAATGACATTTTTTACTTACCACAGGTCAGGAACCCTATACGGAAACTGTGTAGACAAAGGTATGAGGCCAGTTTTCCAAGGGGCCTTCATGGGATCCCTAAGTCAAGCTTGATTCCTTAAAGGAAAGCACACCATTCCAGTCGAAGCCTTGGTATAATAACCAGTTTCTCCAATTGTGTCCTGTTACGAATGAAAACCGATTCTTATTGCACTTAAACAAATAACAGTATTTGTCATACAATAAGAATACTCACAAATAGTTTTCAAATTCTGTAGAAATCAGGTAGAAACAAATATGCTCCAAATTTTGTTTACAGGAGTATACTTTAATTATTAAAAGCTGTACATAGCTTAGAAGAAAAGTTTTCTTGACTCGGAAAAACAAAACAAAGGATCAGCAACATCAGAAGCAAAAAGTTAGAGATTACTTCTTTTAGACTTTTATTAGTTTAGTTCATGCAGTTAATTCCTGTTCTGCTTGATATTCATGAACATTTCACCTCTCCATGAGTCCTGAAAGTTTTTTCATCTATTCTGATGTCACAATCTCCAAAGTTATCAGAAACCTGCATTTGAGGGCACCCATTAGAATTTTATAGCTGATTATAAAACTGCCTCCTAAAGAAGACCAAAACAAGACAACAATTGTCCATGGATGACAAAAAGTTGTAGGGCAGCCATAGTCAAAGACACAGTTGACAAGGAAATTTGTTACCTCTATTGTATGAATGATAGGAGTGTCCCATAATTTTGGAACTCATACCAATAACATCTATACAAATGCATCTCAAAAAACCAAACACAATTTCATATTTGACAATGTTTCCTGTGTAATTTTTATACCAAATAAGGCAAACTATCATTTTTGGACTTTAGGGAACCTAATATCTTAAAGGATTAATTAGGCCAGAAAAAGATATAATTTATAATTTGATTTTGGAATGTTTGTCAAATCACAAAGGTTTAAAACTCTTGATATCACAAGATAGGACCATTCATTTATCCCAAGTAATGACTCAGGGATTTCAAAAAAGACAAAAACCTTCCTCCTTTGAGAGAGGAGACTACATTTTCCAAACTATAAGCCCTAATAAAAACAGCATGCAGCCAATTCAATTTGCTTTTTAAAATTTTATAAACCACCTATAAAAGTTTAATCTTGACCATAAAATTCAACTTCTGTAAGCCTTTTATAACCTTTACATCCTTTATTAAGGAGTCAGTTAATGCTTCAAGAAAACCTTGTTAATGTGACACAGGGGCTCCCATGCTGGTCTTGCATTAGTGTGCCTTTGACACTAACAATTGATTTATAGAGAAACTGAACTTACCTTTCAAAATTGGCCCTTATAATCTCATGTGCCCGCCTCTTCCATAATAGTCCCTGGGCCTTGGGTTGAATAGCTTTAATTTCTGGCCCTGTTTCTTAGGAATGCAGTTTGTTTTGATTGGCTTCTTCTACGGGGCCTGAAGATGAGGATTTAATTCCTGTCAACATTTAAGATTTGGCAGGACGTGATGTCCTTTTTAGACCCAGGAGTCAACATCCTGTAACTCACTGTCAAAAGGACTTTAAAAGAACGTACAGAAAGATACACAGATGTAATAACCTCAAATTATTTTTTAGCAAGATCAGTCTCTAAAATGAACATTATAATTTCTTCTTAATGAAAGACAACTTGATGTTATAAAAGTTTTTGGTCTTTTAAAATAAATCCTCTTATTGTGATTTATATAGATCATTTATGACATGCTTAGACTTTTTGGTTTGTCCTGATCATTCTTCTTTCTTAAACAACCAGTCATTTTATTCTAAGACTAAATTTACCCTAGAAGATTTTTTTCTTATGCAAAATTATTTGTGTTTGAGCTTTCTTGTCCCCCAAAAAATTCTTTATTTTTCTAACTTTCTTTACATCTCTTTTATTTCCTGGTCCCTTTTAACTTGTTTTATACATAGCCTTTAAATCAGCTTTGAATTAGACAAAAATTATTCACCTTTTTAAAAGGACACTTTTTTTTTAGCAAGAATGTTTTTCCACAATATATTTGTATAGGAAAATACTCAAATAGTGAAATACCTACTATTTAGTATAACCTTAGATTCTAAATTATAACAAGTTTGTCTACAAGTACTTATCCCATTACACTTACCTAATTATTTTAATCATTTACCTAGATTATTTATGTAAACTGCATAGTCATCATTTAAAGTTATGAAACTGTCATAGCAAAATTATAACTGATACAGTGAAAAAGATTTGTCCTAAATAATTCTGTCTTGTTATTAATCTCTAAGCTGTCATTGTTCATTTTTGGGCATAGGCCAAACTAACTTTGGGAAGGGCTTAGCTTCTAATTTAACTTTGATACAAAAAGGAAAACAGTCCTTTCCCAAACCAAGGACTACTGCCTATGGACTCGACTGCCTAAAGCCACAAGATTAGAAATTATGGTAATTTTACTAAATTCAAGATGTAGCTATTTTCATTAACCAATATTAATGTCTTATTTATTAGAAATTATGGTAATTTTACTAAATTCAAGATGTAGCTATTTTCATTAACCAATATTAATGTCTTATTTATTAAAGATTACACAAGAAAAGATCATTCTGTTTGAGGCTGTGTTTATAGTTTTGTAACCCTTATGCCAAATGTTGATACCTTACAATATTTGGCAAGGATAAGTATGAAATTATTTGGTTAATAAATGCAAACCATAATGTATGCTGGCAATTCTTAAGACATTTCTGATATTACTTTACCAATAATTTTAAAGATGTTTACTTAAATCATGTGAACTTGAAAAAGGGTTTGACTAGTCTTTTCTTTTTATGATAAAGTATTTGATTTAAGTGCTCTTCTTTTTCTTTAAGTCGGTTAGAGCTCTTTTATATATTTTCAGTAGTAAAACATTGTGTACACCACATATAAATACATAGATGTATTAGGCATGCCAATAAAAGTACAATTTATAGATTCATAAAAACCTTTTTTCCCTTTATCTTAGGCTTTCAGATTCTTTATAACCTATTTCACAACCCTAGGCAGTTACCAGCCAAATAGCCTTAAATTTGCATATTAAAGGAAGCAAGGTGAAAATCAGATAGCAAAAGTTACATCCTAAGGTACAGAGAGAAAAACTCTGATGTACTAGAAGGATATTAAAGATGGATGCCAAATCAAACATAAAATTGTAAAAATCTATCATACCATTGTAAAAGGAGACCAATTTTATTTAGATAGGGACTACCTATCTTTTAACTAGATCTCTAAACTTTAGGCAGAATCCACACTGAATCCTCAGTTTCTGAAGAGGGAGAATCATTCTGAGACTAGACCACATGATGTTACAGTGCACTTAAAATTTTTTAAACAAAGGCATTTCTAAGTGTCTATACTACACTCTTCTTTAAAAACCCAAGTGTAGCCTCTGTTGCAAAAATTACTTTATTTAATAAATCGGGTAACACAATACAAAAGCAGTATTTAAAAACTAAGATGAACTTGTTCATTTACATTCTTGGGGTTCCATAAAAAATGGGTTTCTCCCCTACAGGGAGTCTGTCACCTCCATTTTCTTTGAGGTACCCCACGGTATTATAAATTATTTTAGGTCCCTCATGCAGCAGACGGTGCAAGAGAAAGAAGAGACTGTGGAAGTAAATGAAAACAGAATTCAGTCAATTAGAAGAAAAAAACTTTTGCTCAAAACAAGGATGAGGTCCTAGGAGAGAGGAAAACCCCAAAAACATGAAGGCCTTTTAAACCCACACACACATCCTGGATGTTAGCTTTTAATTAAACTGACTTTAATCATTGAGTTCCTTTAAAAAAAAAATCTTTTTAATCTTACTACCATATTTCAGCTAGGACAAATTGCTGCTATTTCAGAAGTACCAAGTATCGAACCAGAAAGGACTTGATTTAGGAACAAAATCCAAGCTGCTGTAGTGGAAAAAAGAAGGCAGTACCTTAGCTATTGAATTGTAGCTGGGGTGACATCCATTGCTTTCAGTTTGGTCTGGCTAGCAAAAAGATGACCTCGTTATGTAAATAAAGCCCCTTTAGTAGTCAAAATCAAAAATCTTTCCTCCTTTTTTTCTTTTTTCCTTTTGCTGACCGTTTTTTCCCCCCACCACACCGTGTGTGTGTGTGTGTGTGTGTGTGTGTGTGTGTGCGTGCATGTGTGTGCGCGCGCGCATACAGCTGTGGAAGTTTAGAGGCATTATTCACCATAATTTGGAAATTTCCTTCAGATTTGATCAAGTCAGAGTTGGTCCAACCCAATGGAAAAAAAGACTGAAACAACAACAAAAACATTAACAACAACAACAAAAAATCCGTTAAGCAAAACGAGTGATCCCACAACATATATGATTACTGAGCACTCTAATGGTAAGGAGAATTTAAGACCAGCTGGTTATTAACTTTAGCCAAGACAAAACCTCAATTCAGCTACTTACCTAGGATGGGTCTCAGACTAAAGACTGCTCTCTACCATCTTAGAAGCAGGAAAAAACCTCATCTTCCCTGTTGGAAGTAAGTACAACTCCATAAAGGACTTACCTGGCTTCCATCAGCATGGAAGCAGGAAAACATGCCTTCCTTGTTGGAAGGAAGTAAAAAAAAAAAAAACAAGAAAAAAGGGAGTTGTACAGCAAAACTCAAAAAAAAAAGGAGTTGTACAGCAAAATAAACTGTAGATCTTGATCAGATTTTGGGAGATCAGGGATTCTCTGGAGGGGGTGCTCCCAGACCTCAATAAATTCTCCTGTTGGTTTGAGCCATAAAGTTAGTTCATGCTGGT
>CAUYLG010057452.1:0-76647 GCA_963573385.1 Cacajao melanocephalus
CTATGAAGAAACTGCATCGACTAATGTGCAAAATAACCACCTAGCATCATAATGACAGGATCAAATTCACACATAACAATATTAACCTTAAATGTAAATGGGCTAAATGCCCCAGTTAAAAGACACAGACTGGCAAATTGGATAAAGAGTCAAGAGCTATCAGTGTGCTGTGATCAGGAGACCCCTCTCACATACAAAGACACACACAGGCTCAAAATAAAGGGATGGAGGAATATTTACCAAGCAAATGGAAACCAAAAAAAAAGCACTGATTGCAATACTAGTCTTTGATAAAACAGACTTTAAACCAACAAAGATCAAAAGAGACAAAGACGGGCATTACATAATGGTAAAGGGATCAATGCAAAAAGAAGAGCTAACTATCCTAAATATATATGCACCCAATACAGGAGCACCCAGATTCATAAAGCAAGTTCTTAGAGATCTACAAAGGGATTTAGACTCCTACACAATAATAGTGGGGGACTTTAACATCCTAGTCTCAATATTAGACAGATTAACGTAACAGAAAATCAACAAGGATATCCAGGACTTGAACTCAGCTCTGGACAAAGTGGACTTAATAGACATCTGCAGAACTCTGCATCCCAAATCAACAGAATATACATTCTTCTCAGCACTTATTCTAAAATCAACCACATAACTGGAAATAAAACACTCCTCAGCAAATGCAAAAGAACAGAAATCATAACAAACGGTCTCTCAGACCACAGTATAATCAAATTAGAACTCAGGATTAAGAAACTCACTCAACACCACACAGCTACATGGGAACTGAACAATCTGCTTCTGAATGACTACTGGGTAAATAATGACATTAAAGCGAAATAAATAACTTCTTTGAAACCAATAAGAACAAAGAGACAACGTACCAGAATCTCTGGACATAGCTAAAGCAGCACTAAGAGGGAAATTTATAGCACTGAATGCCCATATCAGAAAGTGGGAAAGATCTAAAATCAACACCCTAACATCACAATTAAAAGAACTAGAGAAGCAAGAGCAAACAGATTCAAAAGCTAGCAGAAGATAAGAAATAACTAAGATTAGAGAAGAACTGAAGGAGATAAAGACATGAAAAACCCTTCAAAAAATCAATGAATCCAGGAGCTGGTTTTTTGAAAAGATTAACAAAATAGACTGCTAGCCAGACTAATAAAGAAGAAAAGAGAGGAAAATCAAATAGATACAATAAAAATGATAAAGGAGATATCATCACTGATCCCACAGAAATACTAACTACCATCAGAGAATACTATAAACACCTGTATGCAAATAAACTAAAAAATCTAGAAGAAATGGATAAATTTCTGGACACACACACCTTCCCAAGACTAAACCAGGAAGAAGACAAATCCCTGAATAAGACAATAACAAGGTCTGACATTGACGCAGTAATTAATAGCCTACCAACCAAAAAAAAGGCCAGGACCAGATGGATTCACAGCTGAATTCTATCAGAGGTGCAAAGAGGAGCTGGTACCATTCCTTCTGAAACTATTCCAAAGAACAGAAAAAGAGAGTCTCCTCCCTAACTCATTTTATAAGTCCAGCAATAATCTGATACTAAAACCTGTCAGAGACACAATAAAAAAAGAAAATTTTAGGCCAATATCCCTGATGAACATTGATGCAAAAATCCTCAACAAAATACTGGCAAACCGAATCCAGCAGCACATCAAAAAGCTTATCCACCACAATCAAGTCAACTTCATCCCTGAGATGCAAGGCTGGTTCAACATATGCAAATCAATAAACCACATAAACAGAACCAATGACAAAACCCACAATTATCTCAATAGATGTAGAAAAGGCCTTTGATAAGATTCAACACCCCTTCGTGCTAAAAACTCTCAATAAACTAGATATTGATGGAACATATCTCAAAATAGAGCTATTTATGACAAATCCATAGCCAATATCATACTGAATGGGCAAAAGGTGGAAGCATTCTCTTTGAAAACTGGCACAAGACAAGGATGCCCTGTTTCACCACTCCTATTCAACATAGTATTGAAAGTTCTGGCCAGGGCAATCAGGCAAGAGAAAGAAATAAAGCGTATTCAAATAGGAAGAGAGGAAGGGAAATTGTCTCTGTCTGCAGATGACATGATTCTATATTTAGAAAATCCCAGTGTTGCAACCCAAAAACTCCTTATGCTGATTAGTAACTTCAGCAAAGTCTCAGGATACAAAATCAATGTGCAAAACTCACAAAGTTCCTATACACCAATAATAGACAAGCAGAGAGCCAAATAATGAGTGAACTTGCATTCACAATTGGTACAAAGAGAATAAAATACCTAGGAATGCAACTTACAAGGGACATTAAAGACCTCTTCAAGAAGAAGTACAAACTACTGCTCAAGGAAATAAGAGAGCACATAAACAAATGGAAAAGCATTTCATGCTCATAGATAGGAAGAATCAATATTGTGCAAATGGCCATACTGCCCAAAGTAATTTATAGGTTCAATGCTATCCCAATCAAACTACCATTGACTTTCTTCACAGAATTAGAAAAAACAACTTTAAATTACATATGGAGCCAGAAAGGAGCTAGTATAACCAAGACAGTCCTAAGCAAAAAGAACACAGCTGGTGGTATCATGCTACTTAACTTCAAACTACACTACAAGGCTACAGTAACCAAAACAGCATGGTACTGGTACCAAAACAGATATATAGACCAGTGGAACAGAACAGAGGCCTCAGAAATAACACCACACATCTACAACCATGTGATCTTTGACAAACCTGACAAAAACAAGCAATGGGGAAAGGATTCTCTATTTAATAAATGGTGCTGGGAAAACTGGCTAGCCATATGCAGAAAACAGAAACTGGACGTCATCTTTACACCTTAGATAAAAATTAAATCAAGATGGATTAAAGACTTAAATGTAAAACCTAAAACTAAAAAAACCCTAGAAGAAAACCCAGGCAATACCATTCAGGACATAGGCATGGGCACAGACTTCATGACTAAAATATCAAAAGCAATGGCAACAAGAGCAAAAATAGACAAATGGGATCTAATTAAACTAAAGAGCTTCTGCATAGCCAAAGAAACTATTATCAGAGTGAACAGGCAACCCACAGAATGGGAGAATATTTTTGCAATATATTCATCTGACACAATCTACAAGGAACTTAAACAAATTTACAAGAAGAAAACAACCCCATCAAAAAGTGGGTGAAGATGAACAGACACTTTTCAAAAGATGACGTTTATGAGGCCAACAAACATAAGAAATAGCTCATCATTACTTGACATTAGAGAAACGCAAATCAAAACCACAATGAGATCCCATCTCATGCCAGTTAGAATGGCGATCATTAAAAAGTCAGGAAACAACAGATGCTGGTGAGGATTTGGAGATATAGAAACACTTTTACACTGTTGGTGGGAGTGTAAATTAGTTCAACCATTGTGGAAGATAGTGTGGTGATTCCTCAAGGATCTAGAACCAGAAATACCATTTGACCCAGCAATCCCATTACTGAGTATATACCAAAGGATTATAAATCATTCTACTACAAAGACACATGCACACATATGTTTACTGTAGCACTATTTACAATAGCATAGACTTGGAACCAACCCAAATGCCCACCAATAACAGACTGGATAAAGAAAATGTGGCATATATACACCATGGAATACTATGCAGCCATAAAAAGGAATGAGTTTATGTCCTTTGCAGGGACATGAATGAAGCTGGAAACCATAATTCTCAGCAAAGTAACACAGGAAAAGATAACCCAACACTGCATGTTCTCACTTATAAGTGGGAGTTAAACAATGAGAACACATGGACACAGGGAGGGGCCTGTCGAGGGGGGAGGAGCAAAGAAAGGGAGGGCATTTGGACAAATACCTAATACATGCTGGGCTTGAGACCTAGATGATGGGTTGATAGGTGCAGCAAGCTACCATGGCACATGTATACTCATGGAACAAACCTGCACATTCCGCACATGTATCCTGGAACTTAAAGTAAAAAAATAAAATAAAAATTGAAAAAAAAGAAAAAATTAGCTGGGCTTAGTGGCATATGTCTATAGTCTCCAGCTACTCTGGAGGCTAAGGTGGGAGGACTGTTTGAGCCAAGGGGTTTGAGGCTGTGGTAAGCCATAATTGCACCACTGCACTGCAGCCTGGTTGACAGAATGAGGTCCTGTCTTGAAAAAAAAAGGGAAAAAGAAAAGAGAGAGAGAAAAAAACAATTTGCCAATTTGCATAAAAACTGGGGCTTAGAAAGTAGTCCCTTCCCACTGAAAATTAGAATTCTTATAGCATGTAGAACTTTAATGTTGGCTTCATGCTGGTCAAGTAAGAGACATTATTAGTGACAAGTAAAACCAGGAGATTTGTAATTATGACTTTGTTCAGTTAGAAGTTAAAAAGTGCAGACAATCTGATTTCCTACATTTTTTGATATTATTAGTAGACGTGGCTTTTATATTTGCTGAAATTTGCATGAGGTATGCATTTGCTTTAGAAAAGAGAGTAGAAATTTTGTGTCTCAGTGACCAGGTCTAAGTCTATAACCTTCAAAACACATGGAAACCTGGTTCCTTTTGGGGTTAAGGAAAATCATTTGAGTGTTTCTTAGGGACGTCAGAGATGTCATGCAGCAGAAAGCGATTTTTTATCCTTTTTGAATGTCTGACATTGAGGATCTAAAGAAGATGAGGAGGTACTCCCAGATACGCACAAGTAGACTGTGCAAACTGCTTTGTGGGCATACAACCTGTGCCACCCAACAGGTACCACTTTCAGAAGCATCCTGCACTTGTTCTAATATTCTGCTCTTGCCATCCTGAAAAATGTAATCATTTTATCTTTGCACCTGTGTTTTGTAAGTGAAGCCTGATGGGACAATGGAACATGTATGTGAGCAGAGGAGACATAGGCAATACATCCTTCATCATTCCTTGCCAACCATTCACATATAACCATCAAGAGGCCCCTTGAACACAGAATTTTGGTGGATCCATGGTCATGGGTGTTTGGTAAGACTCAAAGTGAGTACAAAGCAATCATGTTATAAGAGCCCCAAAGTCCACAATGCGCTGGTAGAATGTGGACATATCAAGAAGTAAAATAAAAATAGAGTAGAGTTAGTCTCGTGCAGTTTCTACTGTTCTGATATGGATGAAATACACACACATGTAACGGCTATAAAATGCAAATTGTTTAATTTTGGTGATTCCATGTATGAGTTAAAGGCTCCTTTATTTACATTTAAAATAGTCACTGTACAATACAAAGATAAATGGTGAAAAAATCATGCTAATGATTTAAAGTTTTAATTTAAAATCATTTACTAAGAACAACATTACATGGCAGAAAAGAAACACTATGATAAATTGAGAGAAAGACTTTTGAAGAAAGGAGAAAGCTTTATATTTTAGTAAATATATTTTTCCTGCTTTTTCAGCAAGGAGTCCTACCTATTCACTTTGTGCTGAGCCTTATGTAGCTGTCCCTGAGGTTGATCAGAAGAGGAACTGCATTAGTTATTTAATGGAGAAAATTTAATATAGGGAATTGGGTAAACAGATATCAACGGGCTGAAAAGGCAGAAGAGAACATGGAAGTGACAGACAGTAAACTCAGGCAATAGTCACCACTCCTATGGCAAGGACAGCAAAGTCAAAAGTTGGGGTTATCAACACTTAAAGAGTTCAGAGAAGGAACTTTGTAGAGCTGACACTCAGATATTTATGGAAGGGGGTTTGACTGGTTGCTGCTGGTGCCTTAAGAACTCAGAGGAGCAAGCCCAAGGAGTCAGGACTCCGACCTCAGAGAAGGAGGCACTGCTTTATGCTGGTGCCTCTGATAGGGTGCAATGAGGCTGGTTCTGGGAATGCTGGAAGAATCTGGAAACTGGATCAAACACTGCCAGAGCCAACTGCTGCTATGGGAATAGCAGGGGCACAGGAGAGAGGGGGGCCTTTCTGCCTCCTTTGCCTTCTAGGTTACTATTATTGCCCCTATTTGGCAAATCCTAAGAGGAATCCAGTTGGTAAAGTACAAATGGGGCTTGCAGTGTCCCATCCCAGCATCGTAAAGCAGATTATAGAAGGGTGGGATGACGCCAAGGGATTAGCTTAATAACCAACACATAAATTTACCATGTTGAGAGCTCAGGGAATTAATAATTTGTTACAAAAACCAGGTTTCACTGGTGGCTATATACAAAGCTACAAAGTCCAATCTGAGAAGTTAGTGAGACATATCACCTATGAACCACACACATTTCTTCCGGGTCCTAATTCACTGCCCTTTCAGCCCCACCTTGTTTTTTTCCAACATCCTGTGACCTCCTGTAGTTCAGTACAGGCAGCTGAAACCATGTTGTTCCTTTCTTCCCCATGATGTCATCTAGGCAAGTGAGTCAGGAGATCATAGGAGAACATAATTCTGTTTTCACCATCAGTCCATTTTCTTCATGTTTATATTGCTACTTAAATGTCCATTCTTCATCAAAAAACACATCTTTCTCTAAATGATCTCTGCTTGCAGAAACCCAGAGAACTTTCTAGTGGGTTTCCATAGAAGCAGTTTAGTTCTGCTACTAAACTGCTACTTATGTATCACCTTTACATATGCAAGTCTAAACATGTGGTTCATTTAGGCTCATCAGTTTCCAGTCATGGTGACTTCCATCTCCTCTGTGAACGTGTCAAGCCCATTCCCACCCTAGAGCATTCCTATATATGGAGAACTCTTCTCCCAGATGTTCCCATGGCTAGCTTCTCACTATTTAAGTCTCAGCCCAAATGTTTCCCCTCAGAAAGGCCTTTGGTGATCACAAGTAGCAACATTTCTTCCCACTTTGAAACACCCTTTACATAATTATTCTCTTGTCTTGGCAATTATCAACATCTGAAAGTGTCTGCTTATTTGTCAAATGTCTTCCCATACCAGAGGGTCCATACCATGGGAACAGAGACAGCTATCCTGCTAAGTGCCTGGAAGATGCCTGGCACATGCTATGTCCTAAATGAAATGCTTGTTTTTAACTCCAAAGAATAGGAAAGAATCCTATTGCAAATATTTTCCATTATTAATATTATTATGTGAAAGTGTAGGGTATGGGTAGGAATACAATGCTTGGCTAAAGCGGTACTTATCAATTTTTCTGACCATAATAAACTATCTACTATTTTTTAAAGAATATAATTGAGGATTAATCACTCTTATCTCATGGAAACTTTCTATGAAAGGGGTTCCCAATTGTATTAGGCCATTCTTGCATTGCTATGAATACCTGAAACTCGGTAATTTGTAAAGAAAAAAGATTTAATTGGCTCACAGCTCTACAGTGTGTACTAAAGCATGGTGCTGAGCATCTGTTTGGCTTCTGATAAGGGCTCAAGAAGCTTACAATCATGGCAGAAGGCAAAAGGGGAGCTCACATGTCACATGGTGAAAGCAGGAGCCAGAGAAAGTGGGGTAGGGGAGATGCCACACACTGTTAAATGACCAGGTCTCACTATTATGAAGACAGCACCAAGCTACTCATGGCTTAATCCACTCCTATGACCCAAGTACCTTCCACCAGGTCCCACCTCCAGTATTGGGAATTAGGATTCAACATGAGATTTGGGCAGGGACAAATATCCAAACTATATCACCTTATGTACACTTTTGAGTTCTAGAGTTTTTGTGACACAAAGAGGTTAAAAAACTTCTGAACAATCCAAATGTCCATCAAATGAATGAATGAACAAAACATGGTGGAATATTGTTTGGCCACAAAAAGGAAGTACAGATACACATGCTGAAATATGGGCGAACCTTGAAAATATTATACTGAGTGAAAGAAGCCAGTCACAGAAGACCACATATATTTATATAAAACATCAAGAATTGATAAATCTTTAAAGACAGAAGGGGGATTCCTTGTTGCTAAGGGCTGGGGGTGGAGGTGATGGAAGCTGGGGGTGGGGATAGAGGAATGGGAGGTAAAGAGTACAGGGTTTCTTTCTGAGGTAGTAAAAATGTTATAAGATTGACCGGTTGCACACATCCTTGAGTATATTAGAAACTATAACTGTACACTTTAACTGGGTGAATTGTATGGTACATAAACAATAACTCAGTAAAGAAAAGCATTATTAAATATATGTGTTTTCTGGTTCAAGATGGTGGATGACAATACACATTCATATTTTCTCTCACTCTATACCAGGGATGAAGGAATGGTGGCCTATAGACCTGATCAGGCCCATTGCCTCTTCTCCTGTTATTTGTAAGTTAAGTTATATTGGGATGCAGTCATACTCATTTGTTTTTGTGTTGTCTTATGAAGGCATTCTTACTAAAATACCAAAGTTGAGTAGTTTCGACAGGGACTTCATGGCCCACAAAGCCTAAAATATTTATTATCTAGTGCTTTAACAGAAAATGTTTGCCCATCTCTGTTTTAGAAGAAACAGACAGGCAGACAAACAATTGCAATATTATTCAAAGAGTGACTACTTGTTATGCTAAGTGCTATGCAGCATATTAAAACAGATTATGTTGGAAACAGCCACCTGGAAAGTTTCCTAAGAAAATGCAACCCTGTTATAAGCATTTCATTCTTCTGTCATTACACCATTCCTTGAATAACTAAATTTCATTGGCTCTAAGACTCCACCAATTATAAGTGGCATCGTTATTGTTATATGACTGAAGAAGAAAAAAATGCTCTAGTTAAAGGTAGCACAAGCCTTTCTCACTACATAGAACTTCTACTTTACCCTTATTGAATGAGCTCTTTCAAACCTATTTAAATGGATTTTTGTCATACATTGTTCTTGTACACACACAGAGAGGTAGTGAGTTTAGGGGCAAATAAGGAGAGAAACTTCACTGTGTGTAAGCCCAGAAAGAAGTCCCATGTGTGATATTTAATTTCCTGCCCCTTTTCCATGGCTTTTCTTATTCTCTCCCTTGTTCTTCACCCCCTTTTGCAGTTTTTGATCTGCTAGTCTTTGCTCAGATGCCCCATATTTTCCTTCCTCTGACCATACCCACAACATGACTTCTTCCCTTTTCTCCATGTCTATTCCTTTCTGCTGCTTCTCAAAATCACCCACCATCACGCTTCTCCCACCAAAAGACTCATCACCACTGCCTGAGGACAGTGATTATAAGATGTATCCTGATTTCGGGGAAGGTAAAGTATGGAAACGTATGTGACTTAGACTCAGTGAAGAATGGTGTTGGAGGTTTGTGCACTCTAAGTTATGAACCAGATGTAGAGAGATATGGGGAAGCAGTGCTAGGGCAACAGCTGTTGCTTGTGTGATAAGTTTGGTAGATTTATGTATGCATGTGACTAGCTCGTAATGCCTTATTATGAGGAGTATCCTGGTTTTCTGATGGGGCAGCCCGTTGTAATTAGGACATTCACAGTTCATGCTGGAGTTCCAGCAGCTGGAGTTGCATTTCTGAATCGCAATTCCTTCTCTGACTGATGGAGGCCTTGTGGCAGCTTGCAGTCAGGTTTGATGACACCCACTTTCCTCTATCCTCATTATGCTCTCTCTGAGTGGTTCTCAAAGTGTAGGTCCCAGATTAACAGTATCAGCATCACCGGTACTTGCTAGAATTACAAATTCTTGGACCATACCCTAGACCCAACTGAAGCAGAAACTCTGTTTTATCAAGTTCTCCAGGTGCAAGCTCAAGTTTGGGGACCACTTCTTTATAACCTACCCAGAGTGGAGATCTCTATTATTTATCGACCTCCCTGGTTTATAGACCTCCATCTGCTGCCCCATAGGGACTAAGGGTAGCCAGAGGTGAAAAGAAATCTAGGTTTTAAAAGACTCATATCAGGTAAGACTTTGTTCTCCACAGATGGAACTGCTCAGTTAGAGGAAAGGAACCTACATTGTTGGAAGTAGAAAGCTTGTCTTCCCTGGGCGATGTGATAGAACATGATTGATTAGCAACTTCAACTGGGCAATCAGAGAGGCCTTCAGTGAAGAGGTGACGATTGAGTGGACTGTGAAGGCCAAGAAGACATCAGCTTATCAAGGACCAGGAGCAGCGGTTTTCTGTTTCCCTATCCACTTCACCATTTGAAACCATCCTTCACACAGGTGACAAGTTATCATACCTAAAGCATTCATGTATTCATGTCACATTGTTGTTCCAGAAATGAATATGGCTCCTGCCACAGAGTCTATATCACTATCAGATTTAGTGTACATTCCTCCATGGGCCATTTCTGTCCAAGTAGTGTTTTTACTTCCATCTCATGGCTTTGTTTATGAATCCATCCTGCCTGTGTGTGCTTCTTTTCTTCGTGACCAATTTGAAGCTACCTACCTATTACTTATTGTGTCACTGTATTAATCACATTAATCATGCTTCTTTCACAAAGCCTTCATACATTTCCACAATTTTTTCAAATCTAAAATCTATCAGCACGTGTATACATTGTCCTCATTATACCTGCTATACATTGCTCTAAAATTATTCCCTTGGGTGGTAAGAAATGTGGGCCGGGAGCAGTGGCTCACACCTGTAATCCCAGCACTTTGGGAGGTCGAGGCAGCAGATCCCTGAGGTCAGGAGTTCAAGACCAGCCTGGACAACATGGTGAAATCCCATCTCTACTGAAAAAAAAAATTACCTGGGCATGGTGGTACGCACCTGTAATCTCAGCTACTCGGGAGGCTGATGCAGGAGAATCGCTTGAACCCAGGAGGTGGAGGTTGCAGTGAGTGGAGATCACACTACTGCACTCCAGCCTAGGCAACAGAGCAAGACTCAGTCTCAAAATAAATAAATAAATAAAAATTAAAATTAAAAAAGGAATGCTTACCCATATATCCTTTTCCCTCCTAGGTACTTTTAAAATTCAGATCAGATTCAGGTTTTAATTTTTTTTCCCCGAAGTCCACATAATAGGTATTTAATAAATACATGTCAAACTCAAATAGGAAAATATGCTTTTAAGTGAGTATTCTAAGGAAATAGTTTGTAGCAGAGTTAGCATCTAATTCATCTTTCTTTATGGGCCACACTTCCTGTTTGGTATATCTAAACAAACAACAGAGGTAGGGTTCAGAAGAATATCAGAACAGGAAGAAACCTATTTGGGATTAAAGGGTTTGCAAAAGGGATCAGCAGAGTAGATCTCTCAGTAATTTCATAAGTGGGAAGAAAGGAGAAGGGGAAAAGAAGGAAGAAAACCAAGAAAGAGAGAAGAGATTATAAATTAAACGGATTAAAAAACCCCACTATGTTAGAGGATTCAATTTTTTTTTTTAAAAGGACAATAGCCATCATTGAAAAAATTATTTAATGTTAAAATATTTCTAATCTACCAGTTTGAAAGTTTACAACAAGATAATTCTCTGAGAACTGGGAAGATTTCCAAATCACAAAGTAAATGGCCAAACTCAGAGTCATCTCAGACACCTGTTAGCACACACATGCATGGTTGGAAGCTTTCCCAGTGTCACTGTGCACATTTTAAAGCAGTGTCAATTCCAGCAGCAAGAAAGTCCTCATGCCTTAGAAAGTGAAACAAAGGCAAGAAGGTTGCAGCCTTTTGCTTTTGTGGTTAAACCTTTTGGGTAAGGAATCGGAGCACTATTGAGTCAGACAACTGGGTGTCAAATGTCAGCTCCATCCCTTACCAGCTGTCTGCCTTAGGCAAATTACGAGACTGCTCTTGGGCAGTGGGTTTAATAGTATCTGTAGGTTTTTGGGAAGATTAAATGAGATACTGCATGGGAAACTCTTATCATAGGGTTTGGCACCTAATAAACACTCAATAAATGCAAACTACCATACAAAAAAGAGCTCTTTTTGTCTAACCACTGGATGAGATTTCTTTCCTTTTGGGTTTGCAGATTCCACTGTGAAATGATTATAAAGCTATTTGCTATCTCACTGCAGCGGCCAGCTTTCACGTTTTTAGCTTTATGAGCTTCCTGGCTATCTGAGTGCTAGGAAATACTTCATTGGACCAATGTGCCAAACCCATTTCCCTGTCACAAAACAAGCAAGAAAAAACACAACAGCATCCTACTCAAAACCAAAACAAAAGCCGGAGAACTGAGGCATTTCCAGAGCAAAGAATAATGAGCACATCAAGAAGGTAATTTCTGCCCCAGTCCAGGTGGCCTTCGATGCAAGGGACAGACAGTAGAGACCGTGGTGGCATTAACTTCATAAGAGCAGATAAGTCAGCAGGAACTACTCAATCGCCTGACAGAAGTCAATTCAGAAGGCATCTGAAATGCTTGACTTTAAAGATAATCATGTTAGGAATCAAAAAGGGGTCTAATGTTAGAGTCATGCCTTTCAAATGCAACAAATCATTATACCTGTCAAGATTTATGGACAGATGTATTTATGTTGACACTGGACCACTAACGCTTTGACAAATGAAAGGCTTTGACATATACAACAGATATGTCCAAGTCTGTTTCTCAATTTTTTTTAAAAAAAGGATGGAGTAGTGAATTATGACAAGCTGGTGAAATGGGCTGGTGTGGCTCCAGGGGTCTCTGCTGTCCTGGCCCCACCACTGCTGATCGCTCATTGCAGCAAGACCAAACAACAGGAGGCACAAAGGGCTGTTCTCACCAATGAATAAGATTGGAAATGGCTGATCTGAAAGTCTAATAAAGAATGGACTCCCCATGGAGGTTACCCATGCACAGAAACGAGTCTGATTCTTTAGCCCCCAAAGGGTTCCTGGCCCTCTGTGAAGGAAGTGAGGAGAATTTGATTAGCAGCTAAGTATCTGAGTGTGGTGATGCCGCAGTGGCCTCGGTTTCTGACTAAGTTTATTAAGAAGGCTAATTCCTATCAGTGAATTAAAGTCAGGGCTTGATTCATACTCAAGCACCTGGAAGAAATTTGCTTTGGAAAAAAAAAAAAAGGTCTGTAAAGAGACAATTAGATTTATGATCTATCATCAGGAATTTGATAAACTCAAAACAGTCAAAAGGGACCTTTGATGAGATTCATTAATGTAATAGAATCTGCAGCATTAATAAGAGGAAACTTTCTAGATGGATTTTTTTTTCTTCCTGCTTGTTTTTGGATATTGTCCCCTGCATTTTTGCACTAACTCATTCATACCCCTTGCCTTAGGAAAACTTTCTCTATAATAATATAGTCCCTGGATTAAAAGAAGGGATTTCTTTATCATAGGACAACTCAACGTGAACCAAGGCTTTGCCAGGAGGAAACAAGAGACTTGAATGCAGGTAGCGAGCTTCTCCATAGGAACAGAGATTGGATATTGGGTATTACTTGCAGAGAGGGAGAACCTGGCATTACTGAGTGAGAGGTTTCCATAAGGTATAGCATACAGTTTGGGTGGAAAATAAAGGCTCACCAGTATGTGTCCACACTTGTGCACAAATGCACACACATTTTGAATTTAGATGTGACCATGGAAAACGAGAATAAGAGGAGTGCTGCAGGATACAGACAGCAACTATGTCTACATTCATTTAGTCATTTTAAAAATATTTATGAACACTTACTGTGCTCCAGGCACCATGCTAAGCCGTGGAGATACGCCAGTGGAATAGCTTAGGTAACTTGCCTGCTCTTAGGAGCTTAGTCTCAGGCTGTGGCAGGTTCAAGGACAGGAGTATCAAGCAATAAACACAGGCAAATAAGCAAAAGAATTGTGGACTAAGGTGAATAAATGCTATAAAGAAAATAGATACATATAGGATGGAGAGTAACTTGGGGGAGGGAACTACTCTAAGCTTAAGGGAGATTTTATGCTAAGGTGGCTAAGAAATAAAAACTGGAAGAAGACAGTGAACCAGTGATGCTAAAACCTGAGTTTGCTCAAGAGCAGGCTAGCAAGTTTAAAGGCCCTGAGACAGCCAAGGGCTTGGCTTATAGGGGGAACAGAAAGGAAGTCAAGTGTGATGAAGTAGCTAGAGTGAGTAAGAGAAGAGAGTGGTAAGGATCCACTCGAGTGCTTTTAGCTTAAGAGTGATATCTGATTTTAATTTCAAAAACGCATCCTGAGTGCTCTGTGCCCTCATAGATTGAAGAGAGGTAAGCACTGATTGAAGAGAGGTAAGAATGAGCGCAGGGAGATTTGTTAAGGCTGTCTAGTGTTTCAGGCAAGATGATGGCAGCTTGTACCATGTGGGTGCCATGCAGATGGAGAGAAGTGGATGGATTTGAGATTGATTTTGGAGTCAAAACAGACTATAATTTCATAGTCAGTTTATTCTAAGGTTTAAAACATGTTTTTCTACCATGCACCTAAGATTTATATGGAGATTTATGAAATGGTACCCTCACAGTGCTTTGAATTCCTTGGAGGGAAGCAAAGCATTATTATTATTTTCTTTACTCATATTGTGAATTTATTAACTTTTAACTCCTATATTGGGGTAGGTATTTCACTGACAGCTGGGGTCTCATTTAGCTAACCAGGTGCCCATGTTAAACAAAGGTTATATTATTATTGAAGTTATTATTAGAGAAATATAATAGCTTATGTTGAATATCAATAACAAAACCTAATCTCATATAACTCCAGCAGGCAGCCGTAGTTATGGGGCACAGGTAGGTGTACTCAGTGAGCATGTTTCTGATGCTCAATGTCTTCTTTTCTTACCAGTTTTAAGGGGGTTTAAAAATCTTGAGTGATTCCAGACCAATTCATTCCAAATGATAGCTTTGTACAGTTGTCAAAACCAAAACCTTCTCCAGAATTTTAAATTAATCTCTTGAGGGAGAGAGGGTTAGGATGTTGAGAGGGCAAAAGAAAAAAACATCCAAATTAACTGGTCCTTAAGAAGTAATTAAACCCAGGAAATTTGGTTATAGGAGGAAGGGAAATTTGGGACTAGGCTTATGATTAAATTTAAGAAAACATAATAAATGCAGTAAGAATATACATGCATATATTTTTCATAGATTGGAGGACAAAATCAGAGCTAATATATGACCGGAGAGCATTCAAATCTTCCCCCCTCAAGACCCTCTTTCTCCAAAATCAGATCGTACCAGGCATAAAATTCATACCATTGTGAACACCATTACTTAACAGTTGTTTTAGAAAACATATTAGAGCCAGCAAACAGAATAATATGGCTTAATGAGGCAAATATATACAGAAACTCTGGTTAATATCCATGTAAACTACAGTGAAAAATATTCCATATCAGATGGTGTGGGAGCCAGAAAGAGCCTGGCAGTGTTGAGCAGCAGTAACAATTCTGGGTTGCCTATTTCCATATTTCTTCATAGGTTTAGAAGCCATGGTTGGCTGAGCTCTCTGTTGCTAATACTGTACACTACCTTGAAACATAAACTGGGCATTGGTTGAGAACACAGCCACTGCTGTTGGTGTTGATGTGCGTCAATGGCGCGCAGCCTAAAAACCTGGAGATGGGTGCTTTCTCGGAGTCAGAAAATCAATACATAGTTGGAAAATAAGCATTTTCAACAGCATTAACCCAAATACAAGTCAAATGGGCAGAAGAAGTGTTTCTTCCAACTGAGTGATAAGTTGTGAATTCTGGAAAGAGTGAAGCATCCTTATCTTTCTCCAGACCCTTTGCTCTCATAGTCCATTCTTCCCTCTATCATGGCAGACTTTGCTATGGCCTTAGTTGCCTGCCCAATTTTTGCTCTCCTTTTCTTTTCTGTTCCTAGAACCCTGATTTTGTTTGGGATAACCACGTGCCTAGGTGAGCCCAGGTTTCAGGTTCTCTTGCAGCTAGGTTTGGCCATGTGATACACTTCTGGTTAATGAGAAATAAGCGGAAATTCTTTGGGTAGAGCTTCCTGGAAAGCTTTTGTTTTCTTTATTTAAAAAGACTGTATTGGCATATCTTTAAACTATTTTTTAAGCTGTTTGTCCTTTGTTTTATTTCTCTTCTTTGTGCCAGAAACATGGCTGTGAAGCCTGGAGATGGAGCAGGCATATTAACAATATGTGACATACAGGATGAGGACAAAAATCTCACTAAGGATCGTATATTAGTCTGTTTTCACACTGCTGATAAAGACATACCCAACAGCGGGTAATTTATAAAGTAAAAGACGTTTAATGGACTCACCGTTCCATGTGGCTGGGGAGACCTCACAGTCACGGCAAAAGGCATTTCTTACATGGCAGCAGCGAGAGAGAATCAGAGCCAAGAGAAAGGGATTTCCCTTATAAAACCATTAGTCATTGTGAGGTGAGATGTATCCACTACCACGAGAACAGTATAGGGGAAACCACATTCAATTATCTCCCACTGGGTCCCTCTCACAACATGAGAAAATTATGGGAGCTACAATTCGAGGTAAGATTTGGGTGGGGACACAGCCAAACCATATCAGATGGTGTGGGAGCCAGAAAGAGCCTGTCAGTGTTGAGCAGCAGTAACAATTCTGGGTTGCCTATTTCCAGATTTCTTCATATGTTTAGAAGCCATGGTTGGCTGAGCTCTCTGTTGCTTATGCTGTACACTACCTTGAAACATTCAGCTTGACATTCAGCTTTCACGTCATTTGCAGAACAATCATCTGTTTCCCAAGGGGAGGAACAAAACTTTCTTTACCTACAAGTTCTCTCAGTGCCAAGCTAAAGGCTGAAGAGCAGGAAATACCAAAGTACTTTTAGGTGGTGAAAGGGATGCAAGATATGAAAGGCTTCTTTTATACCAATGATTCGTAGCCAAGATTGCACAATAGATCCACCATGTGTGTAAATATGTGTAGAAATAAACTCACAGATGTGCCCAGTAGCTCATGACTGTAATCTCAGCACTTTGGGAGGCTGACGTGGGTGGATCACTTGAGCTTGGGAGTTCAAGACCAGCCTGGCCAACATAGCGAAACCCTGTCTCTACCAGAAAACATAAAAATTAGTCAGGTGTGGTGGTGTGTGACTGTACTCCCAGTTACTTGGGAGGCTGATGTAGTATTGCTTGAGCCCGGGAGGTGGAGGTTGCAGTGAGCCGAGATCACACCCCTGCACTCCAGTCTGGGTGACATAGTGAGAACCCCATCTCAAAAATAAATAAATACATAAAAAGAAAGAAACTCACATGTACATATACAACATGCCAACCTAGGCCCTGTCTTCAAACATTCAGATTCAGAAGGTCTGAAATGGGACCCTGCCATTTATACTTAAAAAAAAAAAATCTCTGTAGATGAGATTGAAATCCTTCCTTTGTACAATTGCCAAGAAATTTAGGTTTAACTTTAGGTACTACTATAGGTACCTATCCGTCTCTGTTCTCCAAATTCTCCCTTCCAGGAAAGTCTGCTATTCATGGGTTTCCTCAATGTTTCTGTCATATTTGGAAACTTAATGGCAAGAACCCTTTCCAACTTCCACATTAAAGCAACCTGTTATTTTATAGTAAGACCCAGAGCTTTTTCTACGTTAGCCATTTAGGAGGAACATAAATTGCAACAAGTAAGGGTTAAATCATGGGCTACGTGCAGTGGCTCCTGCCTGTAATTTAAGCACTTTGGGAAGGTAAGGCAAGCAGATTGCTTGAGTTCAAGACCAGCCTGGGCAATATAGTAAAACCCCATCTCTACCTAACCAAACCAAATTAACTGAATGTGGTGGCGCGTGCCTATAGTCCCAGCTACCCAAGAGGCTGAGGTAGGAAAATCACTTGTGATTGTCCCACTGCACTCCAGCCTGGGTGAGAGACCCTGTCTCAAAAAATCAATCGACTAATCAATGAATCATGGCTATCTAGTCTGGAGCATTTTCGATAAAAAGGCTTCAAGTGTGAACCTAGTAAGAGTTAGTGTGATCACTTCCCATAAGTAATTAAATATTTTCAAGGTGGTTAAATATTAGTTGACTCTGGAAGGGTCAGATAGGGAGATAGGTGCATCCGAAGGGGCACTCAGGGGCTCTAGTGCCATGGGGCTTGCAGTTCCATGGATAACTGTTATCTTTATACCTTGTATATGCATTAGAGATATGCTATGGGTATAACATTTTGTATAATAAAAACTAAAAATATTGAGCAATTTAGGAATTGGGAATTGCAACTATTCTTTGATCAAAGAACATAAAAACAAACAAAACAAGAAGCCAAACAAATTAAAAAAAAAGTTTGTTTCATACAAATTTTTCCTAACAGTGAATGATTCCAATTTCCAGCTTCAGCATTTTCTTTTCCACCACCTTAGTACACAAATCTCCTTGATTAAGGAAGTTATCTATAATAAAACGAATGCCCTGGCCACATTGGAGAGCTCATCTCTAAAGTAAGTGGCATTTTATTTCGAGCAGTAAGGGTACAATTACTTTCCATTGACCCTCAACTTATGAAAGGGAGGATAGGTCATGGAAGGCTGTAGATCTATCTTGTTTCCAAACAAATTCTATTTTTATTTTGCTCTCTTGGACCAGGCTTTCCTGTGATCTACTCTGCAGAAGAGAGATTCAAAAGTGTATAGATTCCCACAGAGTGAGCCAACTTGCAATTGTATGATTTCAAAAGTCACTTACTTCCTGTCCCACTTTGCATCCTCTTCATAGTGAGAACAGAGTTGGACATTTGCATGCATACCTTTCTTTTCTTCTTGAAAGTGATGGAGGATGAGGTAAGGCACTGACAGGCAAAGTTGTAAGGGGTTTGCTCTTCCCGTACCAAAAGTCTGTGGTTTGGCTCCATAGGAAAGAGTTTTGTAATCAGTTAGCCAAACTATGAACTCAAAATCCACAGCACAGTACCTCAAACAGTCTATTCCAATCTACCATGACAAGCTACATGAACCGATTTACCACCACTGGTGAATGCTGAAGGCCAGTTCCTCGAGTGAGTGGGAAATAATGTATTGCTCAGGCACATACTCAGACTTCTGCTTTTTATGATTCTCCATTTGGGAAGGTCTGCTTCCTGGATGGTGGGTCTTTGAGATGTTAGAGACCAAATCCCCCACACTGAATGAGATGACTTCCTCCCAACTTCCTTAAATTGCCCAGAACAATAGTTCTCAAAATTAGTATGCATTAGAAACACCTGGGGCTCCATCCCCATAACCTCAGTTAGGTCTCAGGTAGGGCTCAGGTGATTCTGACACAGGTAGCCCACAGTCTACACTTTTAAGGACACTACCTCTGGGATGTTCCAGTTTTCTTCGGAGGGAGACTTTTATTTTTGGTGGTTGTGGGGATGACATACATGGTACAGAGGGGTCTCTTGCCAGTCCCCACTGTTCTACACATTTGGCTCAGACCTGAAAGGTGGCACCAGATGAAAGGTTTGTACTAATTTTTCTGCCACTGATTTACTCATTGACCTCCCCACCGCCAAAAAAAAAAAAAAAAGGAAAAAAGGAAAAAAACCTTAATAAATTTCCAACACGTAATAGGCTCTCAAAAACCTGTGGAATGGCTGACCGCAGAAATTCAGTTTTACTTCAGGAAAGGGGTCCAAGAGGCCTCCTGGGATATATCTGAGGGTCTTTGAGGTCTTTGATCTGTATCAAGTCTTTAAATAACTTTGTTGGAAAAAAAATCTATGAAGATCTCAGGAGCCCACCCCAAAGTCAAATATTGTCAGTCGGAATGTGCTTGGAGTGACTCGATCAGGGAGCTTTTCTGCTACGGAAAACTGGGAAGAGCTCAGCTGTCCACGGACTCAGGGGCCCAGCCACTGTCTGACAACTTCCTTTCTTGCACAAGCTGCCCACTATGCATAAGAGAAAAAAGCTGGCAGCAGATGTTTGCATGAGAGTTGTCCAGTCAAAAAACTGGCTCCAAGTCAAGTTAAAAATAGGACTTTATAAAATAGAGATCACACTTGTTCAGTGACAGTTATTCACTGCTCTTTGCATCACCCAAGGTCAGTGTTGCCAGCTGCTTTTGATATAGGGAAAGAATTGGCTACTGTTTCCCATGATATCTTTTAAAATGTTAATGCCATATTCTCAGCAAGTTCTCATCCCACTTTACTGCACAGGACCTCAGCCTGACATAGGTCGGTCAGATTGGGACATAAACCATTCGTTACCACTGGGTCCACCTTCTCCCTCAGGTACAAGTGCATTGTCCAGATTCATGAGTTTACTGCTACATAATGCCAGATTAAAATAAGCTTTCATCAGTTCAACACATATTTACTGAGACCTGCACTTTGCCAGGCCTTGTGCAAAGCTTTTCTGAAACAGCAGTGAAACAGCCCAATGTGGCCTGACCTTACGGAGTTTTTACTCGAGGGCTGGAGTTCTGACCTCTTCTGTGCCATAGAGCTCTTTTGAAGTTTGGTGAAGCCCATGAGCACCTTCTCAGAACACTATTTTTAAATATATTAGGTTTAGAAAGTAAACTAGTGATAATGAAATTGTTATTTAAATAATGTAAACACTGTGGTATAATTGTACGTGCTTCTTTACTAATGCGCATTTTTTTTTCTTGAGACACAGTCTCATTTCATTGCCCAGTCTGGAGTGCAGTGGCATGATCTTGGCTCACTGCAACCTCTGCCTCCTGGGTTCAAATGATTTTTTCTGCCTCAGCCTCCCTAGCAGCTGGGATTATAAGCACTAATTTTTGTATTTTAGTATAGATGGGGTTTCACCATGTTGGCCAGGCTAGTCTTGAACTCCTGACCTGAAGCGATCCACCTGCCTCGGCCTCCCCAAGTGCTGGGATTACAGGTGTGAGCCACAGGTGTGCAGCCTCTTAATGCACATTGAATAAATTTTTGCAGCATATCTAGCAGGCACCATAACGTAGAAATGATGAGCATAAATGATGTTTCAAGAAATCAGCAATATCTATAATATGATATAAAATATCTATGACGTATTGTTGACAAAGTCACAGCTACTACTAATGCTACTGTGTTTTGTTGCCTCTATTCATACTAGAAAGAAATAGTAAATTTCAGTTGAAGTTAGTGAAAAAAATGATGTAATCTTTTTCCCAATTACGTTTACAGCCCACCCCTGAATATTTATCTGTGGATCACTTGGGGGTTTGTCAAGCCAGGTTAAGTATTCTTAGTATTGGAATAGGTACTGAATTTGGTAATTCTACTACACTATGTCTATATCTATGTATTTATACAGAAATAAAATATGTGGCAGGTTTTGTGATAGAAAGGTACAGGTGCTATTAAAATCCCTACCTCAGGTATTGGTAAAGGAAGGCTGAGATATTTGGAAGAAGTAACAGGTAGGTTAGAACATAAAAAATAAGATCAAATAAAAGGAGACATGTAAGAAGAGACAAGTAAGTACTCTTTCAGGAAAAAGAAACTGTATGTGCAAACTCCATGAAACAAAATAGGGCAGGCAGAGGAGGGATAAGAGAAGTTTTCAGGGCTGGTCTGTGGAGTGGTGAGGTGGGTGTGGTTTGGAAGGGTTATGAGCTCAGACTGCAGTGGTAAAGACATCGAAACATGAGGGAAGGTAGTCCATGCTAAGGAATTTGTCTTTATCATAAGGCCAGTGATAAACCATTGTTGGTTTTCAGAAAGTGTGTGAATTGAGGAGATCACTTTGACTGCTGTGCAGAAAGCAGATCCCGGGGTAAAAGGATAGAGACAGAGAGACCAGTTAGAAGGCTCTGGGGCTACTGCGGCCACTGATTTAATGTGGGGAGTGAAGGGCATGTGGGAGTGAGCTGGGATTCTGGTGCATGATGGTACCATTTACTGAAAATGATACGGCAGAAACAGACGTGGGTGTGGGGTCAGGGAGAAATGCTAAATTTGGTTTTGGACATGGTGAAGTCCATGTGCCTGTGAGAAATTCTAGTGGCTATAACCAGTATTTAGTTGTACATCTGCATGGAATCTGATGCATAGAAATAAAAATTGGGCTGGAGATGTAAATTAAAATAGGCTTTTTGTGTGTGTGTTGGATACCAAACCAAAAATTCTAAAATTGGTGAACTACATTGAATCATGTATTAAGTATTTTTTTTTAAAAAACTACCACTTAATGCTATGTATCTGGCATAATATATAATTTGTATGTATTTTTTCAATCTTCAAACAATTATTTGAGCCAGGTATGTTTGTACTAACTTTGCAGAAAAGAAAATAATTTCGAAGAGAGGTGAAGTAACTTGTAGCTCATGTGGTAGGAGACAGAAATAGGCTTTAAACCAGGTTATCTGATGTAAAAGCCCTGCTCCTTTAGCTGGGTGTGGTGGCACATGCCTGTTGTCCCAGCTACCAGTGAGGCTGAGGGGGGAGGATCACTTGAGACTGAGAAGGAGGAGGCTTCAGTGAGCCATGATAGTGTCACTGCACTGCAGCCTGGGCAGCAGAGTGAGACCCTGTCTCGAACAAATGAACAACAACAACGAAACACACACAAAAAACCTATGCTCCTAAATATTGTGCTCTAGGGATTTCTTAACTAATTACCTTCCTTGAGAAAATAAATCATAATACATCATTTATAGAAAAGAAAACAGAAATTTCACTTTTTATCTCTAAAAGGTCAATTAATTTCTACAGATTTTCCTTTGAGAGTACAAATTATATCTAATAAAATCTTTTTATCCCTTTCATTGCATTGCCTAGTATGCACTGAGTACATATATATTAAATGAATGAAAATACAAGTTTCACCTGACTTAGATTCATTAAGGAAGAAGAATATGCATGAAAATTTTATGAATTATGTAAAACCATGTTAGTTGCAAGAGACATAAACCTATAAACTTGATTCAAACAAGTTTAAGAGGGAAAAATGGAACATTATTTCCTGAATAGTTGCAGTTCTCATCTTCAGAATGGCTGGATCCAGGCATTGTTCAAATACGTCACTAGATTTGGTCGACATCTTTCTTCAGTTGTGTTGGGTTTATCAAAAGACTGCCCCCAGTAACTCCAAGATGACATCCTCTTAGATTCATTTCCAGGAAAAAAGAGCTTCTTTATTCCAGTCATTTCAGTATGATTCTTTGAATTGCATCTCTCTGGTCTGCCTGGAATCACACACTCACTTGGAGCCAAACTCTGGCCAACAGGAAAGGCTGTGATGTCTGGCTGGATCTGAGTCACAGGTCCACCCTTCAAGTGAGAGGTTAGAAGTTTGCGCATGAGGATGAGGGTCCTCCCAAAGCCATATGAACTGAGAGGAGGAAAGGGGTGGATTCCCCTGCAGCCACCCCTCCCACCCCCATGGCCAAATCCAGCCTCTTCTAATGGTAAAGAGAGGAATATGTGCTGGGCAGGCAAAAACAACAGATGTCCATTACATTTGGCCTCAGCAAAATAAGATTCTGGTTTGTCACAAAGAATGCAGTTTTCATATAAATATCTTTGTGTCTGGAGATAAGAATATTTCCACAACAGTAAGTGCTATAGTTAACTATTCAATCACCAGGTGTTATTTTACAAGAGTTGCTTTGTGATTTTCACTGTAATTGAATAACCTACCCAATACATAACATTTTAAGGGCATCTAACTTCACAAAAGGAAAACAAAGATTAGCAATGTCATCTGGCCTACTGTGAGGAATTTCTAAGCCTATGTACTCTATGATTAAAAAAAAAAAAGATCATCTCTGACTCCCGTGTAACTTTTGTGCAAAGAATAAGTGACTTATCTTAGAGCAGAGTAAGAAAACCATCCCTCATTATCTAAAATCTATTTGGTTCCTGAATTCAGAGAGTGTGAGTTATCACAGAGTGGGACACCTGTATTGGTTTTAGAGTAATCATCCTCTATACTCTGATAGGAAAACTTTTACTTTTTTGATGTATCCTCATAAACACCAATGACATACACAATTATGTAAATGTAACATTTAACAAAATAAGAACAAAATTCTATCTGTTGAAGATGAACTATAGCATTCTCAAGATGTCTGACAGAGTTAGTTTTGTCTATAAGTAAAGTGAAAGCAAAGAAAAAGAATAACTAGCTACCTAATGGTAACTGTTAGGCAAATACGTTGTTGTTGTTAGCGCTGTGAGTCTGTGGTGCCAGTGTTAGGATGCTCCTGGTTGAAACATGTCTAGACACTTCTTAAAGAATAACTGCATCTCATAACAAAGCAGAGCAAAACTCTCTCTCTCTCTCTCTCTATATATATATATGTGTGTGTGTGTGTGTGTGTGTGTGTGTGTGTTTGTGTACATATATATGTTTTTTTTTGAAACAGGCATCTCACTGTGTCACTGAGGTTGGAGTGCAGTGGTGCAGTTTTGCCTTACTGCAACCTCCATCTCTCAGGTTCAAGCAATCCTCCCATTTCAGTTTCAGTCTCTTGAGTAGCTGGGACCACAGGTGTGCACCACCACACCAGGCAAATTTTTCATATTTTCAGTAGAGATAGAGTTTCACCATGTTTCCTAGGCTGGTCTCAAACTCTTGAGGTGAGGCAATCTGCTTGTCTTGGTCACCCAAAGTATTGGGATTACAGGTGTGAGCCACCATGCCTGGCTGAAACTACCAATATTTGATTAAATAAAAAACCAGACATTTCTTTTCCAAGATTCTGAATAAATAAACAAGAAATGCTTAAGCAGATCTTGTGATTTGTGGCCTTGCATCTATTATTCATTTTTGATTATCTCAATTTTCTTTTGAGGAATTAGCTCTTCCCCTTGCAAATATTCTTGGTAGAAGGACAATTCCTTGTATTGGCTTTACACTGCAGCAAGTGAGGAATCACATTCTCCTTCCCCCAACCTCAAGAGAGTCCAGGAATAGGTGCAAGACTTAAACTCGACCAGCAGCAAACCATTTCCCAGAACTTTGTGTCCTAAGCAGATACTCTGAGAATGAAAAGACCAGCCAGAAATCAGCAGCCAGCTCACTAGACCACTCCTACTATTACACTTCAGTTTCTACTGCCTAGTCCTCTCTTCCTGCCCATTTTTAAGCCCAGTTTTTTTCACAGCCCTTAAATTCTGTAAGTTATCAATTTCCTTTGAGTGAATTCCCTTTTACCTAAAGTAACAGAATTGGTTTCTGTTGCTTGCAACCACATGCTCTAAGTGGAGGGTGGGGGGAATAAAAAACACCAAAAACCAAGGTATCCTCCCTAAGCATTCCCAATTCCTTAAATGTTTAAAATCCTTTGAGAGGCTTCAAAACACTTTCTTATCCAATCTTTCCTTTTCTATTTAAAACTCTGAATGTCAGCTTCTAGCTCCATGGGCCTGGAACCCAGAACTACCCATTTGGCCATATGCACTTAGTTTTTGCTGTCTGACTTCTCCACTAGATAATACCCTTCATGCAGGTAGGGCCAATGCCAGCAGCATCTGGCACTGTGTTGGACACATACGAGGCACTCAAGAGATGAAAGGGAGAGAAATGCATGATTTTGAAAAATATTTTTTCCCTGTGTCTCAGTCTATTCCAGCTGCTATAACAAAATACTGTAAACTGGGTGGCTTATAAAGAATAAATATTTATTTCTCACTGTTCTGGAGGCTGGGAAGTCCAAGATCAAGACCCAGCAGATTTGGTGTCTGGTGAGGGCCCCCTACCTGGTTTACAGATCACTGTCTTTTCCCTCACATGGTAGAAGGCTCAAGGCATCTCTCTGCTGTCTCTTTCATAAGGGCACTAATCCCATTTATGAGGGCTGTACTCTTATGACCTAATCCCCTTCCAAAGGCCCCACCTCCTAATACTATCACTTGGGGGTTACGATTTTAACATATAAATTTTGGAGAAACGCAATCATTCGGTCTGTAGCATCCAATAAATATACACCCCTCACCACCATTCAGCAGCAGTCACATTTTTGCCTTTGTGATAGTTATGTTAACTTCTAGGGAAGAGCCCACTTTAACAAAAGCCAAAAGCAGATGCAACCTCACCAGGTATTGAAGAAAGTCCCTTTCAGGGTGTCCAAAACATTGTCAACACGTTGTTGTCATGTAGATTGGAAAGGGGGCTACTTCATCAAATAGCCCCACCTTACTACTGGGCCTAGGATGTTTTCAAAAGAAACTATTTCCATATGCTACACTGAATCTTGGGATAGATCATTACAACCCTTAAAGGAGACACTATTTTTCTTTAGAGTTAAGATGTATTCAGGATCACAGGCTTAGAAGTAGGGAAAAAATTACAGCGGACCAAAGACATAACAACACTGTTTAGCAAATGAGGGTGATGTTTACAACAGGACTAAATGTGACAGCTTTCAAAGCGTTATGTATATTTCTAGGCATATACATGTATAGCTCTGACAGCATGTCAGTTATAATTTTTGTAATAATGTGGATATAATTTATTAGAATTCAAATACAGAATAAACGGAGCACATGCTTCGGCCCAAAGTACTAATTTGTCTATTGCTGACAGTTTTGTATGTGTTTTAAACAGAAATAAAGACATTATAATTGAATGAATGTTTTCCTCTTGCTAACCATGCCGTCTCAGGGTTAACAGCAAGCAAATGGAACAGTGTGGAATCCTTGCAAAAGTAACCACAAATAAGACAACCATGAAGGAGAGGTGGGTTTCAGCTTTCCTGGTTGCCTGCCACAGAGGTTTGCTCATGTGTGATTGATTGCCCTGGTGAGTAATACCAGTTGGCAGACATTAGTAACACTTTGTCTTACTTTTGGTACAGTTGTTAGCTTTTCTATGTTTAGCATGTTTTCATATTTTAATAAGAATTCTGAAGCTGTGTGTGTATATATATATTCAGCATTAGCCTGAAACTTGACACTTTTGATTCTGGGGTAATTTATAGCTTCATCTGTATTTGACATAACTACAAGATGCTTTCAACATATGGAATTATGCTTGTAAAATTTAACCTTATTACATTCCTTTTTCAGCCCCTGTGCATTTTTTATAGACACTTACTTTGCATTTTAAACATTTTGATTATATATTGTTACTGAGGCTGTCATGGTTTTGCAAGAGGCAAGGAAGATGGGGAAAAACCAGGAGATACATGGAGTTTTTTTTTTTTCCTTTTGACAATTGACCAGGAAGCTCTATTCCGTTTCTGAACTGAGATGGATGAGGTACCAGCCTGAAATCCTTTGTGATTTCTCCAACAACATGAGTACCAGGAATGTTTTTACCCCTGCACTAAAGTATCCGATGAGGTGTTGGAAACATGTGGGTCCTTCCAGTGTTTTTGTGGTGCACTTGCTCCCTTCTGGGAGTTGGAACACATCCACCAGGCTAACCATGTGAAAGGCATGAGGCTCCGACAATGGTGTGATGGAAATTTAAATAGGCAAGGAGCTGCGCCAAGTTTGCAAGTATTGTTTTAGGCTGACTTTAGTTCAAGCCAATGAGTGGTTTGGCTTTCATACTTCAAGGCAGACGTTGAAAATGGTTTAGGGTTGTCTTTAAAGTCCTAGGAGTTTCCAGATATTCAATAAGCATCCTGATCTTCATTAGAAGACAGTTCTAAGGACTGGCTTGACCTAGGAAATGGCAAAAATACCCCTCCCAAAGGAAAGACATCCTCCGGATGGTTTTAATTTATAATGACAAACTACAACCAAAATTGAGTGAATGATAACCCATTCTGTATTTACTTATTTCCATTTATTGCAACAGAAAAGTGCATTTTAAATGCTTGATTATATTCTTTCCATGGAGTTCAGTTAACATTGCCTTGGGCACACAAGTAGAAGAAACTTAGAGGTTTTTCTTAGACAAAAGAGAGGAGAGAGCTTGCTCCTGACACAGGTTTCCCAAGGTCACGGCCATTTCTAATTATAATTCTAATGAAACATAAGGAGATCTTCCCAGGAGATCATTACTTGGTAATTTTTCAACAATAGCTATACCATCTACTTCCCTATTTGGAAAATACAGAAAAATGGCCCATCAGCGTCTCTACCATAGATTTCATTTTCATACTCAGTATTTCTGAATCCCTGATTAGTTCTCTGACAAGCAGCACATTTATATACAGTATGAAATATGAGCGTTATCTGTGCCTTGGTCTTAATTTAAAATTTGCATTATATAGTATTTATGTAGACCTTCCCTGCAACCTTTCAAGTACTCAAACAAATGATTCTCCATTAAAAGAGTTTATCTTGAAATATCTGTCTGAGCATTGTAAATAGCATGTTATGGATCACGCATTTATTTAGACAAGTGAAATACAACATCAAAAGCTATCGCTGAAAAACTAGGCCAATATGGGCATTAAAAATATAGCACCATATATCTTGGGCAAGAAAGTTCTCTGGATCCCACGTGCAATGATTGGGGAATATTTAGACTCTCTAGCAAAGATTACATGTTTCTTGATTCATCTCACAGCGCAAGTCTACTTCATTTGCAAAGTGATAACCTATTACCATAACTAAACCGCCTATTGCATGGAGGCTCAGAAATAAAATAAAAAGATTAGCCAGTTATCTTATTTACATATATTGAATTGCAGTAATACAGCCCGATCTCTGCCTCTCATTTGATTCTAATTAAAGCGTAGCAGAGAAACTGCAATCCACACAAGAGCTTATTTTAATAGTCAGAGCTGGCAAAGTCCCAATATCACAATGTAGCAATTAACAGCACGGCTGTATTTGCTATTCATGGTTTGATGTAAAAACTTGTTTATTAAGATGGGCTGGAGGCGCTGGTGTGCAATAGACCTGCATGTAATTAGATTCCAATTATTTGTCTGTTTCTGATATTGTAAACTGGCACTTAGCACATCAGTTAAATTGACACACGGCGCTGCATGGTTTACTCGGTAATTAAAACATGTTCTGTTAATTAGATGATGACCACTTTATTTCAGGGCTCTTGTGTTTGGGTTTTCTAGTGTGCTCTGTTTGTATCATGAGCCACCAGACGCTCCTCTAATGAGTCCTTGTTTTGTTTCAATTACCACCTGCTGTTCAAAAGCAAAGCTTGTTTTAACTAAACAAAATTAATGCTTGTCTCTTCCTTTGTAAGAACTTAAACGTTAGACAAATTAATACGCTTATTATCGAAGTGCTAAGCTCTGGTTTTAAAGACTGCTAAGGCAATTAGAAGAAAGTTATAAAATGTTGTACAGTGCAGCATAAATATTGTTTAGCATATTAAGAGGCATTACAAACAATGAAATATTTGCTGGAGTTGAAAGGGAGCATGGGGACTTAGCCTTCCCACCCCCAAATTAAATTAGCTCTTGCAACTTGCAAAGGGATCCAGAAACGAAAGATATAGGGGACTTTCTAGGAGGAGGGATTGGATGCAGTTGAACACAAAGGTGTGTGGCATGGCTATACATAAATCCATGAATGATACTGGACCTTCCTGAATGGTTTCAAAAACTATGTCTATGCTGCATGTTCCCTTACATGATATATGTTGTTTACATGCTAAAGACCAACGGCCACCCTTTCTTAAACTTCAACCACAAACACCAGCAGGGAAGCCACTTTGCATCTTGCAAGGTTTAGGGCCCAACCAATTAACCAAGCTTTTTATTCCGCAGCCATCTCCACGTTAGTAATTCTCCCCTGGAACCACGAGAGTGCTGTTCATCTTTACATTTCCACAGCTCTCCCCATCCCAACACTTCTCATTGCACACCATGACATTGAGACCACCCCTCTTGTCCAGCATTGAGAATTGTGATCATGCAATCGCAGGGAGCAAAGGATGACTACTTATTTCCCAGAATATCTTCCTCACCACATTTGGAGAAGTCATCAGTGAGGCAAATAAGGTGACATCAGGCAAGTAAGCCACTGGAATGTGTCTAACTAGCTCCTCTAAATAGAGTCAGGCATTTTAGAATAGCACAAAAAACTCCCAGTTCACTCCCTTTGATGGGTGCCAAACCAGCCAAGTCCGCTACTGAGGAGTTGTTCTATACTACACAGCCCTATGTAAGATAACTTCAGGGTCATTCAGTGGTACTCTTTTGTAAATTTCAATTCAGAATTATTCAGGGTTCATTTCAATGCATATTAAAATTGACATCTGGCATCTTTAGGAAAATGCATTAATAAATCTGGAGTGGTGTATACACAATATATAGTTTCTTAGAAAAGTATTTCAATCCTAAGGTAAATCATGTTCTCCTGTGTGATAACTGGCTTTATTCTTACAGGTGTTCTTCGAGAATCTGAAATACCATTCACTCCAGAAATTCAACACCAGTTATGTCACAACATGGAATGCAAATCTGTGTTTGTGGATATCAGCCCCCAAGGTCATGGCCCTATCAATGCAGGTGATACACCTATTTAGAAAAATGAAATGCCACACTTCCTCCTGCAACTTCAATTGAAAACAAAATTTACAGTAGCTGATTTCTATACCTTAGGGGTACACTTCCAAAGCAATGGGCGGCAAGCAAGCTACAGACTTCTATTGATATTAATGGCAGTCGTGGAGCTAAATCACTGAGCACCACTTGGCAAACTTATTCCTTAATGCTGCAGTTGCCTTAAATTAATATTTTACAAAGACCTAAAGTAATTAGACTGTGTCTTACTAAATGCCCCATTTACTCATTAGACATTTCAAAATGCATCTTTTGCTGCAGGCCCACTGGGGCACATTAACTACTCTAAAATATATAAATGACTTCAGTGGGACCTTTTAAAAATGCTGGTGCAAGGGAAGGCCACAGGCTTCTCACTGGTGACCAATTAACATTGGCCCATTAAGGTACACACTGTTAGGACTCAAGGGACATGACTTGATTATGGCTATCCCGATCCAGGAAGTAACGAGTTATTTTTCCAGCCACATCTCATGTATACATTTTAAATGGAAACCTTAATTTCTATCCTGTGGTAGATATTTGCTGTTTTTGGCCTCTCAGGGTCTATTATTCTTTGTCTGATTTCCTATTTGGGCTGTTCTTCTTGCCCATTTACTCTGGAGGAAGCTGACTCCTCTCCCAGCTCGGAAGTGAGAAGGCCAAGCTGAACCCACACTTCTTGGCTACAGTGATTGGTTCAAAGATGGGCATCTTAACCATTAGATGGTCCAATTCCTAATGCCAAGAATATTTAGTCACTAGTTGAAGGAAGAGATGTTTTCTTTTCTGCTGAATGGGTGACAAGAGAAAAAGCTCCAGGGGTTGCTGGCAGACATTTTTGACTTCATCTTTTTTTTTTTTTTTTTCTTTGAGATGGAGTCTCATTCTGTCACCTAGGCTGGAGTGCAATGGCATGATCTCTGCTCACTGCACCCTCTGCCTCCCAGGTTCAAGTGATTCTCCTGCCTCAGCCTTCCTGGTAGCTGAGATTACAGGCACTCACCACCACGCCTGGCTAATTTTCGTATTTTTAGTAGAGACAAAGTTTCACAATGTTGGCCAGGCAGATCTTGAACTCTTGACCTCAAGTGATCCACCCCCTTTGTCCTCCCAAAGTGCTGAGATTACAGACGTGAGCCACTGTGCCCGATCTTGACTTCATCTTTCAAGCAAAGAGCTAACCCAGAGGAAGCAGAGAATCTTAGTCAAATCATCTGTGACCTGTATCAAGCCACACTTGAAGTCAGTGCTACCTCAGGACTTATGCAAACCATTCTTTCCTTCACTTACCTTCACCACCTTAATTTTTTCCCTCCCACCTAAACTAGGATTTTTTCACTTGCAAGTAGAAAAATCTTAAGTGACACAACCCTACTTTTTATATCACGTGGTCATGTTATTTTACCCATTTGGATCTTGAAGCTCAATAGAAGAATCCCTAAAGGTGGATTTTTCATTTAGAGGTCCAGGATTAACCAAGCCCTGAAACCACAAACAACATTTGTGTTGTATGGAGTCAAATGTTTCCCATCTCAAGAAAGTTTCAGAACCCTTCTAACTGGTATCAGGAGTTCTGGAAGATCAGCAGAGAGGGGCCACTAAAAGAAGAGTTTTTGTATGAAATCACTTGCCTAATAAGTGTTGATTTTAGGGTCCTTGCTTGAGTTCAAATATTCAAGAGAACACAGAGGGGTTCTCTGAAGAAACCTGCAGACCAGTATCACATGTTTGGCTTCTATAATCTTTAAATTGGAATTGGTTGTCTTGGGAGATAAAGAAGGTAAATTGGGGCTGTATAGGAATGAACTAAGTAGTGTTTTTTTTTAAGCCTGAATATTTGTTTCAGAGTTTGCTGCTTCTATGTGTGTATATTACATGATAGGTAATTTTTCCCCTGACACAAGGCACACCAAAGGATCTGCAGAAAGAAACAGGAATTTATGGCCCATGTTGTACCTGAAGGAATGTATAGTCTTAACTTCAAATTCACTTAGAAAAGCGGCTTGGCCCAATGTTCTTTATGGAGAGAATAAAACCGAAACAAGACTCCAAATTGTTGTCATGCCATAGACATGGAGGCCAAGTCTATTACATCATCTTCCCATCTTCTTTCAGACGTCCATCAACATCTGTTTCATTTGGTCTAGGTGAAAATAAGTCCTTGCTATTAAATGATCTTATTACAAGAAAAAGCAAAGGAGAGCAAAACTAATTATTCACTTATACTTTGAATGCTGCATTATTTATTGTGTGATCAAAAGCATGGGTTCTGAAGCCAAATTTTGAATTAAAATTCTGGCTTTACTACTTTCTAGGCATGTGACCTTGGGTATGTGAATGTACATTTCTGTAACTTAGTTTATCATTAAAAAGTAATAAGCTGAATTGTATGAAATGGCTTGACATTGATCCAGATGGAGAGAAACAGCGATGTTTTATGGTTTGAACTGATATGTATATGTATTTGATTCCTATGGCTGCTGTTACAAAGTGGCTCAAATTAGCAATTTATTCTCTCACAGTTCTGGAGACCAGAAGTCCAAAAATCAAGATGTCTACAAGGGCAGTGGTTGGTCCCCAACCGTTTTGGCACCAGGAAGAGTTTCATGGAAGACAATTTTTCCACAGACTCGGCCAGTGTGGGGAGTGTTTTCAGAATGAAACTGTTCCACCTCAGGTCATCAGGCATTGGATTCTCATAAGGACTGGGCAACCTAGATCCCTCATATGCGCAGTTCACAATCGGGTTCACACTCCTATGAGAATTTAATGCAGGTGCTCATCTGATGGGAGGCAGAGCTCAGGCAGTAATGTTTGCTCACCTGCAGCTCACCTCCTGCTGGTCATGTGGCTGGGTTTCTAACAGGTTGTGGACTGCCACCAGTTTGTGGCCCCAGGGCTGGGGACTTCTGTGCAAGGCCACAATCCCTCTAAAGGCTCCAGGGAAGAACACTTCCTTGCCTCCTCCTAGGTACTGGTGGTTGCCAGCAATCCTTGGTGTTTCTTGGTTTGTAGCTGCATCACTCTAATCTCTGCTTCCATCTTTAGTATAGTGTTCCTCTGTGTGTGCCCATGTGCCTATCTCTCTCCTTTTAAGGAGAGAGATATCAGGATATCAGTCATTGGATTTAGGGCCCACCTAAATCCATATGACTTCATCTTAACCTGATTACATTTGCAATGACCCTAATACCAAATTAGGTCAGATTACCAGGGTTAGCACAGGTACGTATCTTTTTGATATTTTACTTTTATAGAAACCTTTTAATTCACCTAGAGTACTCTTATCCTTTTCCTCACCTGCATATTTGTTCTAATCTCAGGTAAAGCTACTTATTCTACTAGTTGTATTTATAAAACATGTTCTCCATATCACTATAATGAAATTCCCAGTTTTTAGTCTATTTGTGTATCTCTACCACTATTCCAGAAATTCTCAAAACATGTGCTTAAGAATAGCAGCCCTAGAAAGTCTCTCTTAAAAGGCTAATGAAGAAAATTGTGAAATATGTCTATTATATATTCCCTTGTAGGAATTTTGTGATACATATATTAAAGACTCTAGAAAGTGCTCCAAAAAAGAAACTTATCTAACTTGATCTAACCTAATACTCACCTAATATTTTGCAATTTTATCCCAAGCATTTATTTTATATTTATACTGGCTGAGGTTTGTTGAGATTCTTGGATGTATGGGTCAAACTTTTTTTTCTTTTTTACTATATTTGAAAACAAATTCAAGATCATTTCTTCAAATGTTTTTCTGCCCCACTCTTTATTTTCCTTATAGGACTTGATTGTAAAATTAGACCATTTTGGATTATCTCACAGTTCACTTATGCTCTCTGTATGTATTTAAGTTTTTCAACCTCTCCTTCTCCTGGGTTTCAGTTTGAATACCTTTCATTGAACTGCCCATATTAATTCTTTATTCTTTGGTGTCTGATCTGCAACCAAGCCTCTCTTGTCAATTAAAAAAACAACAGATATTGTATATTTTGGTGCTATAATTTCCATTTGGTTATTTGGAGAGTTTTCATATGTTACCTGAAATACCCCCATTATATCTATCTTTTCATATAAAACATTAAATGTATTTATAATAGTTACTTAAAGCTTTTGCTAAGTTCAATAATTGGATCATCTATGGTCTGTTTTTATTGGCTATGTTTTCTATTGATTATGTATCACATTTTCTTGCTTCTCGTATCTCATAATTTCTTATTTCCTACTTGACTACATAAAATGTAGAGTCTGAAAGATGAAAGATGCTGAGAACAAAGGTGTAGCTTTTCTTTGTTCCTCCTTGTGGAGAATGATAACAGAATGGTTCAACCCTCTAACCAAGTGTGGGGCTTTAAGACATCCTCTTGTAGAGACAGTGGGTATCTGCAGGAAGGAAGACTGAAATTCTGCTCCCTAGTTGGACACTTGCTTATGATACCCTTGCAGATCAGTCTTTGTGCCCCTTCAAACATGAGAAAAAGAATTGGGAAGATTCATCTAGGTGAAGAGAGGGCAACAGTGAACCAGCCTATATTGCATTACTCACTGCAACAATGACATGCCATTTTTGTGTGGATCAAGTGGACCAGGCTTGTAGTGTATTGCCAGCTGTCCACTGTGAAGGGCTGCCTGTCAAGAGGCTTGAGTTGGAAACTGGGAATGGACTCTGGAGGGAGACTGAGGTATCAGAGGAGATTAAGTTACATTGGAAAATTGTTAGTGAAGAGGAAGCAGGCAGGACTTTCTGGAGAACTCAGACATGAGCTTCATTGTATCATTAAGGGATAGGAAAGGAAACATTTGAAAGTAATGATTGTGTTGCTTCAGAACCTCATCAGAGTTTGGAATGCTTAATACACTAGTTAAAATGAAGTTTCTTCTCTTGTGATGAGCTATAATAAGCCAGGGCTTAGGTATATCTCACCTTCTACTTCATTCTAGCCTGACACAATGCCTAACACGTAAGCTCATTGTGTTTAATAAGCATATTTGTAAAACATGAACAAATGAATTAGGGTGTCTCCACCTCACCCTATACCTCTACTTCACGTTTTTTCATCCCTAGCTCTCATCAAATATGACACATTGTATATTTACTTATACATTTAGTTACTTCTTATCTTCCCCATAGAAGGTAAGCATTATAAAAGGTGGGTGGGGGGGTACATTTTTTTTGTTTGTTTGTTTACTGTGTGTCTCAGGGCTTAGTGCAGTGACTGGCACCCGGTACATGCGCAGTTTTCTGCACAAATAATTTTGCTGTATGCCACACACACAACATAGAAAAAAGGGGGAGCAGCTAAAAAGACAGTCATGGCAAACATGTGACGTGCATTTTAGTAGCACAGATAAAATTTAGGCAGAAGAGAACTTTTATGGTAAAGTAATTTTTGAAAACAAATTGTGAAGGTACTGAACAGGACTTTTCTTCAAAAAAAAATTCCCATAAGTTTTAAGATATATCTAAACCAGTACCTTTGCTCAAATCTTTTAATAATTGTAACATTTTAATAATTCATTCTATGCCAAGTATAAGGAAGAAACACTTCCTGATTGAAAGGATTACAATCTAAGGAGTTAGTTGAACACCAAATATTTAAAAAACCCGTTGAAAAGACATTTGAGTACAGGCTACAGTGAGGCTTCATATAGTAATTACTGAGTCTGCTGAAACGGATATAGTGAGTATTAGCTTTGGAGAGATGGATTTCTTTTTTTTTTTTTTAAGAAAAGGTTTAATATGCAAAGAAACATTATATTGAAACTAGAGAATTGTTTAATAATATGGTTGTGATCTATATTTGCTCAGAGTATTTCTTGAGTTACAGTCCTTCTTCCATCTTGTTCCTGTGGACACTGAGACACAAGCCAGGTGAGGAATGGTGTCTTCCGTATCTCATGCCTGTCAGACTGATCTGGCTTGAGAGTGTTTGTAAACAGGGCTGTGGCTGGCCCCTATCAGGGTCACTGTCAGTTGCAACATGGACAATGAAGACTATCTGTGAATATCTGACTGCTGGAGAGAAAATAATAATAAATAAAGAGGTGTTGTACTCTTGCCTTATGACCCTGAGCTCTATGTAGCAAGTATTTCTACAGTCATGTAAGCAACAGGCAGTGTGACAGTTGGGAATCTAGCTCTGCTTCCCTTTGTCATTGTCTAATTAAGCTGCAGCCGACCTGAATATATCAACCTTCAACCCTGCTAGACAAAAAAGCAGGATCAGGCAGGAGCACAAGTCACAACACTGTTTTTCTTTTAGTCAAAGATAGTGGATAGTGGAAGAAACTTCTTTGAGATTTTGCTTGATATTCCTTGGACGCGTAATGATAAACCTGAAGGTAATGCTGGGACTTGAGGAACACCTATTTTAATAATCACACTTCCTAAAAACACGCGCTTTGATGTCAACAAGGTGTTGTTTCACCATGCAGGATATTAACCAGAAAAAGAATCTGCAAGTGGCAATTTCTACAGTAATAGATTTTGATGAATATTATTTTCCAAAATGTTCTGCTGATGCTTGACATCGTAATGAATCATGCCAGATTATATCAATCACGTTGTGTCACTTAAAAAAAAACAACCCCCAAACCACAATGTGGCCATTAAAGATGGAGTTGTAATGGGCCATAGTTAGGAGGTGTCTATTTTTAAAAAGAAAAAAAAATACTGCAAATACTTAATACTTTGTGCCCAATTGCCAAATTAAGAAAGGCTTTTAAACTTTCTCTAAAAGGCAGGTATCAGGGAACAGTTTCATATTTAATTTCTTTTAACATGCGATACATTTGTTTCACCTACAAATATTTTAAACCACATTATGACAAATTTACAAACTCTAATTGATTGGAGCCTTTTTGAAAACATGATTCAATTCTTTCAAACTTGAACACAGTTCTTAGTTTATCAACCAGATGGGGCAAGTACAAACATTCCCATGTAGAAACTAGGTTGTATTAAAGAATGGTCTGTTAAAGTAAGACATAAATTAAAAAATGGGAATACAAAATTGTCCTGAAAGTTTTGCTACCACTCATAACGTTTCTAAGGAAGACCTGTTACTTTCAACCACTTAAGTAAATTTCTATAAGATGTCAATGCTCTCAGATACAAGGGGCATTTCCTTCTGTTTTTCCTTCCATTGTTATTTATCACTCTTTTCTTGTCTCTAGTAGAAACAGAATAGCATCTACTATATTATACATTTTCTGAGACATAAAAATTTGCTCCTGGTTGGGCATGGTAGCTTATGCCTGTAATCCCAGCACTTTGGGAGGCTGAGCTGGGTAGATCACCTGAGGTTAGAAGTTTGAGACCAGCCTGCCCAACATAGTGAAACCCAGTCTCTACTAAAAATACAAAAATTAGCCAGGTGTGGTGGTATGCACCTGTAGTCCCAGTTACTCAGGAGGCTGAGGCAGGAGAATCACTTAAACCTGGGAGGCAGAGGTTGCAGTGAGCCAAGTTAGCACCACTGCACTCCAGCCTGGGAGCTAGACTGAGACTCTGTCTCAAAAACAAAAACAAAAACAGAAACAAAATTGCTTCCTTGTTTTTGCTTCTCTAAAACAGTTATTCTCAAACTGTTTTAGCCCAAGAACTCTCTCTTCATTTACAATATTAATACATAAAACAGATCAAAACTACTCAGTTCCTTGTTAGAGGGAATATGTTATTGACCCAGTTCGGTCTACAAAGAGTACCTAAAGTGTAGTATGACACATATTGCTTTATCTGCCTTTGTATATTCAGATTCAATTCCTAATATTAGTAATTTTTGTTACTCTGTTCTGTTCCCCTCCCATGTTTTTATATGTGGAGCCTCAACTTGAAAGTCTTTCAAAAAATTATGCTAAAATTCTGCTGCAAGAAAATGAATGCTATAGATGAACAATCTGATTAAGTTAACCATGACTGGTCAACTTTTTATATTGCAAAAATATTTCTTAATACCTTTGGGGACATGAATATCTCCATTGGTATTTTCTGGTTTCCAAATTTGTGGTTAGATGAGAACTTTTGGAAATTTATTCCAAATTATTTTTCTATGTTTTTAAAACTCTAAGCTGATACATCAAATTGTTGGATTTTATACATGGTGCAATCATCCTAATATATGCAGGAGGGAGAACAGGAAAAAAGGAAAGTGATCAATGTGTGTTAATTTGACACATAAGGAAGTTTGCACACATAAAGAGGGAGAACTGTAGAGTAGTGGGGTTAGATATGAAATCTGTAGTCAGTTAGTCTGGAGTTCAAATCCTTACGCTGATTACTAGTTGTAGAAATTTGACAATTATCTTTCCCAAAGTCTCAGTTTTTTACGTGTGAAATGGAAAGAGTAGTAGTACCTGACAGCCAGATTTATTGTGAGGAAAAAATGACATAGTACACATAAGACATTCATTCATTCATTCATTCATTATTTATTTATTTATTTAGAGACAGAGTCTCTCTCTGCTACTCAGGATGGAGTGCAGTATTGTGATCTTGGCTCACTGCAACCTCTGTCTCCCAGGTTCCAGCAATTCTCCTGCCTCAGCCTCCTGACTAACTGGGATTAAAGGCGCCCGCCACCATGCCCTGCTAATTTTTGTATTTTTAGTAGAGATGGGGTTTCACCATGTTGGCCTGGCTGATCTCAGACTCATGACTTCAGGTGATCTGCCCATCTCTGTCTCCAAAGTCTTAGGATTACAGGTGTGAGCCACCGTGCCTGGACACATAAGACATTTAACACAGAGGCCTCACTTTCAGCAGATCCTCACATGCCAACTATATTGTATACCCTATTTGGGAAAAGAATAGTTCATTGTAGTTTTTGCATGTCACTTTAGATTTTTCATGATTCAGAAATATAACTAAGTATTTTTTTCTAACCTTTCTTAAGATGAAAAAAATTAATCACAGACTTTACTAAGAGGATCAAAAGGTACTCTACAAATAAGTATTAATATTCTCATTCATGACTTGTAGAAGTACAGACAGTAGTTTGACTGCAAGTCACGGTTAAGAAAATACCTGATTCTTCATACCTCTCTTTTGAACCACTAGAAAATATTTACTCTATAAAAGAGCTCTCCCTTGTTATTGGATCTCTTGCAGCTTTGACCTTTGGGCATTGGCTGGTACATTTTTGGATCTTCTTCAAATGACTGGGATAAATTCTGGCTCAAAATTGAAAGAGAGACCAGAAATCCTTCATGGTGAATTGTGGCTTGGGGCCCTTTTAAAACTTCTCAAAGAACATCACAAACAATTTACCAGCCTCTCTCAATTGCTGGCTTCATGAAAATTGGTGGTGTTTTGAGTGGATAGAGGCTCATGATTTACAAAGAGCTGTTTCCACTTCCCAAGTTCTGCAACATGTGAGAGCAAGTCACAAGGGAAGGAAAGAGAACGTGAACTGCTTTGATGACTGTTGGCCATTGCCAAGGAAACTGCTCCCTTGGTAACCGTGGTCAGTACATCTGTCTAGTTGCATTTCTAAGGCTTGCATAGTTACTACCATGGAAAATGTATTTTAAAACAAACACATAGGAAAAAACAATTAAAACACAAATAAAAAATAATGGAGTTGATAAAAAAGTTCTTTGCTTTTATGGCAAAGTTGTTAGGATGGGTTACGATGTTCAGCAGAAGATGGTTAGGGGTGTTACCTCATAAATGGAAACCAAAATGTCCCCAGTTTAAGCCAGGCTTTAAAATAAAACAAATCTAAATCATTGAGTTTATTAATCACAAGACACATGAATTTTAAGACACGACAAAAGTATTTGTGAAGAGCTTATTTCAAACATTGAACACTCCCAAGTAAATTAAGCTAAAGTTTGCATAACTTTATCTTAAAGAGAGATGTGGGCAGGAGTAAAGGAGATCAAGGTAAAGGCCAGTTTTGAGAAAGGATAGAATGTTTAAGATCTAGCAGAAGCTGAGAAAAGCCAGCTCTGACATAAAAATCTGAGATGGTAGGAAAGCATGATTCTATTTATGAACGTTTGAGTTAATCGCAGTTCTTTGGGAATGCAATAACGTATTACCTGAGGAATGCCTATGTTGAACTGCCACTGTCTTTGAGTGGCTAGATGAAGTTAAAATTTGAACTTACAAAGTTTGAATAAAAATAGAAACGTAAGATTTTTAATATATACTGCCTACATGAATTTCATGGGAAGTTTGTTGTTTCCACAAAAATAATTTGTGAATTACAGTTAAGATGGTGAATAAAACATTGTTGAAATCACAGTTCAAAAAGTTTATACCAAGAAGGCAGGAGTGTCCTTTACAAGTAAACATCTATATTAATATAAAAGGCAAAATAAATAAAGACATGTAATGGTAGTTATCTTTTATATTCCGAAAATACCAGACCAAATAGGGAACTGAGATAAGCTGTTGGGTCATATATTCAGATACATCTTAAACCATAGATTGTATTTAACAAATTGTTGATGTACTTTTTTTTTTTTTCAAAGCATCTTAAGATTGCTGCCGGCCAGGCAGTGGTTGTGACAGTTATCACCTGTGCTTGCTCAGGAAAACTCACTGCAGCAGTGAGTGTCAGCAGTTTGGAAGAAAGTCTTGGAGATAATAACGAAGCATTCTTTTAAGGATGCTAACATTCACAATAGTGCAGAACATAAGACTATATTGAAAAACATAAATATCAACAACTGTGTCAAAAATGAATTTGGAAGGGTTGAACTATAAATGGGCAGAAATTTTAGGAATATTTTAACTGATTTTACTTATTTTTTTGTGTTTTCACAAGTGTGAAATATGATACAAATATGTGTCTATGCTTAAAACTGTTATTTTAGTAAGCATAGAATGAAAATTCTAGGTGATAAGAAAGCATTACGCTGTAGTTTAAGCAGCCATGTTTTTCTTTCTTGGTGGTAAGTAAAAAAATGGTGTGCCTTTCAATTAACAGTATCTTAGTTTCAATGAAATATGGGAATTAGTTGAGATGTCACCTTCTGTCATTTAAGAAGTCAGGTAAAAAGAGAATGAGAAAGACAAATGAAAATTGTGACCAAGAATGATGGTAACTACTGCCCTCTCCTCCCCTGAAAATGAAAGAAAGCAATGATAATAAAAGGTATTCAATGAATTGCTGACTAGTAAAAATAAAAGCATAAAGTTGGTAAGCACTCCTCTATAGCGAGGCATGCCATGATTAAACAAATGATTCAATCAATTTCATAGATGACCTTGGTGTTTAATCTTAGTCCTCCTCTGTCACTGAATCTGAAATCCAATTTAATGTCTGCTTTGTCCATCAAAGAGCAAAAATAGGCCCATGCCACATATTTTCTCAAAGGAACAACTTAAATGAAAAGAGAAAATCTTTCCCATATAGTAAGGTTAATGTTGATGCATTAAGTAGAATAACACTAAATTTGGCAGTTCCGTAGAGCAAGTTGATCTTTTATCAGATAAATTATTCTTCAAGAATATCTTCCGTGTCAAGCCTCAAAAGGTGTTTTACAATACTGCCAGTCAGTTATTGTATATGTTCTCTTTCAACTGATTTATCTACCAGGGCCTTTTTGTGCCTGTTGATTGAAAAGTCAATCTTGCATATATTCCATTTTTCTGATCTGTTTGACAGAATCTTAGGGAAACATTCAAGGAGAAGATCCTGCTTCTATAGTTACATCACTCCTTTTGAGATTCCATTGCAATTCAGCAGCAGATAATACCAATTCCAACTTTATAGTGTAACTTCCATTTTGTGGAAAGCTATTTTCATTTTGGCACATTAACTAGTACAATATGAAAATGAAAAATCCTAAAGTGAATATGAAAATCTGTATACCCTCCAGCTGATTCTTCAAAGTTCATTTTTAAAATCCTACTTGTTTTGAGATTCTCTGCAGTAGGAAAACTGTATTTACCAAACCATGTAGCACATTCCTAGACAGACACAATACCACTAAATCAGTCCATTTAATGTTGGCGCTTTCCTACTTGAGAATTTGGTTTTGAGTACTGTTCTCCTTTCCTTGCTGATAATATAGTTTTTGAGTATCTAGTAACTGCCGGCAAATTTTAGTCATCTTACCTAATTACAGCAAAACCAAAATGATGGGTAGCACTAGGAAGGCCACATTTCCCAGTCTATCTTGCAACAAGATGGGATCATACAATGATGTTTTGGTGAATAGAGTGTGGACAGAAGTGATATAGTCCCTTCCAGGCCTCATGCTTCTCTTTCGTTGCTTGTTGGATGGTAGATCTCAAGGATTGAGGGAGGATTCTGAGACTTAAGGGAGGTCTGAGCAGTAGAAAGAAGAAGCCTGGGTCCATGTATGACTATGTGAAGCAGAGTGACCCCATATTCTCAACCCAAATTTGACCGTGCCAAGGGTGAAACATCATTATATAATATAAAATATTATAACATTATATATTATAAATATAATATTTTATATTATATTACATAAATATGGCCTTTGTAACATATGATAACTTAATTGAAATGTATCTGGACATTTAGTCCCTCATCTCAGAAATTTTTAAAAATTTTAATATTTAAAATTTTAATCTTCGTGGATACATAGTAGTTGTGTACATTTATGGGGTATATGCAATATTTGGATACAAGCATACAGTGGGTAATGATCAAACTAGGGTAGTTAGGATATCCATCACCTCAAACATTTATTATCTGTTTGTGTTAGGAACATTCCAATTCCACTTTTATAGATATTTTTAAATATACAATAAATTATTTTTAATTGTAGTTGCTCTATTGTGTTATTGAACATTGGATGTTATTCCTTCTATCTAACTGAAGCATGGGTCCATTGACCAACCCCTCTTTATCCCCAACACCTACCTAGTACCCTCTCTGGCCTCTGGTAATGATCATTCTACTCATTATTTCCATAAGGTCATTTTTTTTCTTTTTTAGTTCCCACATATAAGTGAGAACATGTGATAGAAAAATACAGAATGTTCCACAAATTTGGGTGTCATCCTTGTGCAGAGGCCATGCTAATCTCTGTATTGTTTCAATTTTAGTATATGTGCTGTGAAGTGAGCACTCCGAAATATATTTGAGTGTTATTTTCCAAGCACTGGATAAGTTCAGGGGATCCCACAAGGAGCCAAATAGGCATGGTTATTGTTCTCGTGGAGCTTATAGTCCAGGAAGTAAATGTTGACCAATGGATACACATATAAATGTAAAATTATAACCATGCTCCTTTCTATGACATACAGGATCATGATCCTATCAGACATAAAAATAGAAGTATTTGACTTCATTAGGAAGACTTCCATGCAGAAGGATTCCATGCTGAGAGGGGCAGATGTGTGGTTACCATATGAAAGTCAGATGGCAGGAGACAAAATGAAAGATGGTTAGAAGGGATGGAGCAGCAAGAGTGAAGGGAAATAGGGTCAGGTGAACCTAGACAAGAGTGTAGGTTAGAGGAAGTATTTTATTCTTCACCCAGACACTAAAGAACCACATTTGCCCTTTGTCCTTTGAAAAACACTGCTCTGGCTACATTTGGAGGAATGGATTGGTTATGAACATGTACCTATATTTATATAAATGGAGTATGTGATAATACGAGAATCATCTATCAAGATACGTATACCTGGCTGGGTGTGGTGGCTCATGCCTGTAAAATCAGCACTTTGGGAGGCCAAGACAGGTGGATCACTTGAGTCCAGGAGTTTCAGACCAGCCTGAGTGAAACCCTGTCTCTACAAAAAAGTTGGCCAAGCATGTTGGTGTGTACCTGTAGTCCCAGCTACTTGGGAGGCTCTGGTGGGAGAATCACCTGAGCCCAGAAGTCAGAGTTTTTACTGAGCTGAGATTGTGCCACTGCACTCCAGTCTGGGTGACAGAGGGAGACAATATCTTAAAAAACAAAAAAACAACAACAAAAAAACACAAAAAACAAGAGAGAGAGAGAGCAAGAGAGAGAGTGAGCATGCACGCACTCAGAAAAAAAATGAAATATAAAAACCATTCAGCAAAGGAAAAGTCTTTGGTATTGGATGATTGGTGTTTTGGTAAACTATAGTCACTTCTTTGTGTCTTTTTTTTTTAGCCATTATAGATCATCTAGTAGTTCAATATGGCAAGTTTGAGACAGGAGACATTGGTGTTCGGCCACTGTGAACAACCAAAGCAAATGAGATTGCAGTGAACTATGAGGCTGGTTTGAGTGAGGTTTTTGTCATCAGTGGCTCTAGCATCCAATCTCCTTTGGAAACCTGTAAGTCACTCATCCACAGAAGCCAAGTACGAGGACTCCCCATAAAAGACACTGGGATGCCCCAACACTTATTACTTGGAAGACAAAGGAGACATCTCAGTTTCTCCACAGAATTTATGAAGGACTATGCCCAAAACACAAGGGAGAAAGACCTGCTTGGCTTCCCTCTCTGATCTACCCAGATTTCTGACACTGACGTCCCTCTGCCTCATATTGTTTTCCAGTTCCAGAGAGAATGAGATGCCAATATCTTGAATCTTTTATATAAACTTGTTTTCTTTCTCTCTGTATATGAGAACCACTGCTAAGGAGGCTTATGATTCAGTAATCACTTTGAGATATTCCCTGTCTTTCTCTGGGCCCCATTTGTATTTCTTGCTCTTGTGAGCCAGGCTGCAGAATCTGACAAACGCACCCTCTCAACCACATCAACACCAGTGCAGGTTCAGACTGGCCTTCTCTCCTCCACACATGGGAGAAAGAGCTGGACGCTCAGTCCTTTGTTACTTTTTATTTTTACACTCAATTCACCTCTCCAGAAGCAATACATAGAGAGAATGCTGAATAGACTACCCTGCATTGAGACACTTCTCAAAGATATCTTTTTCCCTGTAAGAAAGAATGACTGACTGCAAGTATTTATTTTCTAAGGTACAATTGTAGACCTTCAGAGTCAGACTGTTAATTTGGTGATATTAACTTTTGAGTCACTTGACTAGTCAGTTTAGGAAGCAACAATTCTCTTAAAACTCTTATAATTACATTTGGACAAGTTTGTGCGTAGGACAGCAAGTCCATCAGCTTATTATAACCATAGTGCGTTCACACACCATCTTCATTATCTTGTGCTAAAGAAGAGAGCACACACTCCTCTGTGGGTAATTTTAGATTGGCCACTGACACACTCTGCAGTGTTTATAAAGAAAACAAAACTTGGATGTTGGCCCTTTTAATTATAACTGGCAGAATTGCTACACCCAAAAATCACATAATCTCTTCACCATATTATATCTTTGAAGACATCTGCTTGCAAAGCAGTAACAAGGAACTTGAATTCTAAAAACAAACTTTGTACTAGATTGATTGGTTTGGCGAGCCACGCTTCTGAAGTACTGACGGATTCTGAAAGATATATTCCTGAACTTCAAGAAAAGTTTAAAATATGCTATAATGGAGTTACATCAAATTGTCTTTGGTCTGGACATGCAGATTAGAGACTGAGATCCTATTTTACCATGAAGGAAGGCCCACTGGCCCAGTAGCAAATGTCACAAATGTCACCATTCTGCGTTTTTGTTTTGAGTTTCCAGATAAACATTGAGCCAATGAAATGGTTGGATAGCCCAGCGCACTGTTTCACCTGAGAAATGATCATCACATAAGGTTCTATGTTCTAGGTGCTTTATATATAACATTGTGAAGACAACTGAGAATACTGAACATTCCACCAAAAGGAGAAACCTGATTTATGATATCATCTTTACTATTTATCAGGCATGTACCTCTCTTCATGTAGATTTGGGATATGATCTGAGTCCATTTTTTGAGTAATTACATTGTGATTCTGGTCACTTACCCTGGGGAAGATCATTTCGCAGCTTGCAGAGTTCCTAAACTCATGGTACTGTAGCCTGAAAGATCAAACGGAACAATTAATTGTTATCTATGCTCTGCAGATGAGTAAGAATCTTTCCTTTTGTAGGAGATTTGTGCATGTGTATTTGAATTAAGAGTCTAAAAAAAATCCCAATGCAAAAGCCTGGCTTTGTTGCCAAAATAAAATTGCCTACATCTTATGTAGTCATGTAACTCATAAGGTTCCACCCTCCTTCCATAACTCTAGCCAAAGAGTCCAAAGAGTCTGTTTTTCCTTCCCTAACACAGTGTTTTCTGGAGCCCAGGACTAGTTTTTAAACACTAACATGACTTAAGAAGGCTGCTGGAAAAGTGAAAGCAATCTCATTGTACTGCATTAGATCAACCAAAATGACTAACACATTTTAACATTTAGAATGCCCAATTGAACAAATATTTACGGCTCAGTTAGTAGGTTTATTTTAAGAATCTTTGTCCAAAATCACTTATCTTGTGGTAATGCTTTAACATTGAGTATACATTTTAGATAAAGCATTTTTTCCTTTGATGTTAAAAACTGCATTTATAAATAGGTATATTGCCTAAAAATTATACAATTACATATATTATTTTTAAATGTTGAAAGTTCCCCAAAAGTGTCACAGATGTTGAAAATTGTTGTCATTCTAACATTAATTTTATTAGTCCAAAGTGTTTTTTCTCAAATGTTTTTCCGAGAAGTGCAGAGCAACTGCTGTTACCCCAGAGCACTGAGCTATTAACTGTTAATGGCAGTGGAGTTTTCAAGTTCCAATATTACAGCTGGATGCTTGGATGTAAGTTATTTTGATCATACATCCCCTTCTTGCAAATACATAAGGCAAGAAAGTTAGTAATTTTGGTGTTCGTTAAAAACTTCTGAATGTCTCTATAAATGTAACACAGACTCCAGAAACATTATTAGAACTAGCCAACAATTAGTATGATAGAAAGTGTGAAATTAAAACAAAAAAGATTACAGTACTAAGAATGATTTATTTTAATGGAGCTAGTTCAGCATTTCCATTTTGTGTACTTACGGTGTAGTTATTCAACATGTTTTCTTTTTTGGTAGGTCATGTCAGAGAGACTTTGGCTGAAGAAAATCACAACAGACGAGATATAATGTAAGAGAAAAATAAAACCATCCAATGAGGATGTCATTCTGGAACTTCCTGTTATCAGGGAGTGAGATCAGGATGCTTGGGGCAAGGTACATTTGGGAAAAGCTTTGGATTCTTAGAACTTCCACCGAGCACTGCGGGACAGAAGACTCAGGGGCTTCTAATTAGAAGAGTTTTGTAACATGTGCTGAAGCTTACTTTCTTTAGAGTGTATGGCGTTATGCCCACAGATAGATGTCCCAGTTTTAAGTTCTGGGTGATTTTTATGCAAGTCTGTTTTATAGAATTAGTCTTCCAAGGTGTTTACATGGGCCAGGTAAAATCTTGATCATCAAGGGAAGACAGATATATACGTACACACTGCAAAATAATTTGTCTCGAAGGTTGCTAACCCACAAAACTCCCCCCGAGGCTCAGAGAATCTAGAAAAGCCTGAAACTTCTACACAGCTCTCTCAAATGTGAAGGAAGCAGGCATGACTGCTCTTTGATTCTCATAGGAAATGTAAAGATGTAATTTCTGCAGTGAGTAATGGTACAAATAAAATTATGTTTATTATTATTTTATTCATGGCATTTAATTATAGAGGGAGATGGGTAGTCAGATAGAAAAACAGCCATAAACAAGGGAAAGGCCCCTCTGTTCTTTTTAAATGAATGCTCTAAAAAGATTCGGAAGAACATTAATAGAACACCCAGCAAAAGACAGACTCCCCAAGCACGTGCATTCACTTGGGGTTCATCAAATAATGGACCACTGGCCTATTTTTCAAGCCATTTCTCTGCAGTAACTTGACATTTGATAGGATTACCTTTGGATTTTGGTCTGAGTCTCTGCTATGCCTGAGATTGTCATCTTTTGATTTAAAGATAATAGAGCCAAACATGTGAAACTGTTCTGTAAAGAGTCAACCTGTGACTCATAACCAAATATCAAAAAAGATTTTGTCTACAGTTTGCTTTCTTACCTCACTGTTGTAACTGAAATGATCAAATGACTAGTTTCCATTATAAACACCATATATTTATTTTGTAAAAAAGCTTGACATTCTTCAGAGATGAAATATAATAGTATCATAAAACTCTAAGGCAATTCTGTTCCCCTTAAGACTCACAGCATTTGCTGATTATAATTTTAATTCAAAAGTTTCACCAGAAAAGGTGAATCAATTTTGCTTAAGCATAATGTTGAACAATTAAAAAAAAAGCATCTGAGCAGGTCAGACATAGATAAAACCAAATTACGAGGCAGTGGAATTGTATACAGGAGGATAAACAAAACACACTTTAACATTGGCAATGGACTTGACCATTCAAAATAAAGTTAATAAGTTTCCAAACATGCAAGTTCTAATTTTAAAATTAAGCTTTCCAATTGCCAATTTCAAAAAATGTAATGAGTTTAGAGTGGCCTTTTTATTATGCATGGTTTTATGTCTTTGGATTTCAAAATTACCTAGCATGCATTTTCAACTTTGCTACAATTTCCGGGCTGTTTTCATTTCTATTTTAAAAAGGCTAAACAGTAAGATGTGCCTCTGCTTTGCATTCTAATTGCACGTAACTGATTTGCACAGCAGAACAAAAAACTCATTTTCAGATTAAGAATCGTGCACCAAGAAATAATTATTGTTCTACTAGAAAAAAATATTTTCTCACTTTCTCCCCTCATTTACGTGAACTGTTTGCCATGTTTCTCCCATGTTGCTATCTTTTATAGACCACCACGCATCGCTCTTTAGGGACTAAAATAATGCAAATGGAAACAAGGAACATACAACTGTTTTGACTACATTCTTCTGCTTGCAACATAACACTTGCCTTTTATTATTTTATCTTCAACAATCAAGGGGTGACTAAATGGTTGCAGGTGGTGATGAAAATAAAAGCCATCCATCATTATTTATTAGGCATGAAAAAGATACACAATAATGTAATTTAATCTCAGAGCAGACAATTATTTCCACATATTGATAATACAATGTGAAAACTGTCATGAATTCTAATATGATATTTTGGCTTTATTGGTGCGCCACAGCCAGCATGACAAATAATGAAATTGTATCAAAAAGAAAAAAAAGAGGTAATTATGTGCATATGTCAATATCATGGGTGGAAAACATATCACCAAATCTTTAAAGCTTCTTCATTATAACTTGACGAATTCAAAAGTTTGAAGCAGCAAAATGTATATTTCCAGTTTTCACTATTTGAGACAAAATCTATTACATTTGCACGACAACATATAATCTGATTAAACACCGATGATGTGTTTTATCATATAAAAGTTTTGAGAAACAGGCAGCCTGCTAAAATATTTGTGAGAAGTATATATACAGCATAGGGTCAAATTTCTATCACATTCGTTGGTACACTTTAGTCTGGTAAAACTTTGCAGATGAAAACTCTGTGATCTCTACTTTGAGTAGCATACACACGACTATTAAATGTAGCAAAGAACGCACCTTTTAGCCAAATAAAGCAAATGGCTGAAAAGAAACATCTCTGGTAGGAAAAATCCTGACTGATGAAATGCTTGGTCAAAAAAAGTACAAGTGAATTTTTTGTTGTGTTAAATGATTTATATTTCTCTTAGGTTGCTGAACTCCTTTCTTCAAATAGGCTTTGGTATGAGGAAATAGGACTACAAAGAAACAAACTAGCATTTCATCTCTGTAGATGGGAACCAAAAACATTTGCTGACTCTATTTGAATAGATTTTAGTTTCTGTAAAGGAGTTATCACGATTAGAGACTTTCCTAGTTTGAAAGAAATAAGATGGTTTTTAAAGTACGTGTACATTATCCAGTACACACATAGACACACACACACACACACACACACTCATTCTGCAGCATATGTACACAGCATGCTCTGTACTTTCTTGGAGACTAATTTATTCAGAGTTCACATATAGAGTACAAATATATTATTGGATAAGATAAATGATCTCCTCTTAGAAAAATGCCTTTTAGAATTATTAAGGAAGAAAAATATTTTAGACTTGGCTCTGAGTGGTGGGCAGGACCTGGAAGAAAAAGTTTCTCTGAGTGATTACAACACTGTGACCATTCTGGGCTGGGAGAGAATATTTGTATATCATGTGGTTACTCAATTTTATAAAGGGAACCTAAGAACAAGTGTAGGCACTAGTTTGGAAAAACAAATGAAAGGAATAATTTAAAAAGTCAATAAGCCACAGGAAATCTGGAGACTGTTTAAAAACACCTTATTGGAAGCCCAGCAAAAGTATGTGCCAGAGATCAAAGGGACACTTGGAAATGTGGCCCAAGTAAGGAAACCAGGGAGATCCGCAAACTATGGCAGGTCAGGTGTGAACAAGAATGCAGGCGAGCCAAAAGAGAATTCAAGAGTACCTTGCAAGTGACTCCAAAGCTAATAAAAATGTTCTTCAAAATATATCCATGGCAGGAAACCAAATAGAGAACTAATTGGCCGATCAAGTGACCCACTCTGGGCAGAAGGGATATTCTTCTTGGAAGATGGAAACTCTTCTGACTTTACTAAAAATGATTCATTCATTTGTTCCTTTAGTCCTTCATTATTCCACACATTCAAGCATCTATTCATCCATCCATTCAGTTATCTATTCACTCAACAGCAAAAAAATGATAGAATACACTACCATGAGCCAGACTTTGATTTCAGTACTGGGAATATAGTAGAAATACACATAATTCACTTATTCATTATTTTCACTCATTCAATCATCTATTCATTCATCCATCCATTTGATTATCTATTCATTCTACAAAAAATTTATAGAATGTCTATCATGAGATAGACCCTGCATTAAACACTGGGGATATATTAATACATAAGGCATTCATTCATTCAACTGATATTTTTCTCCGGTGTGCCAAGCACTGGCCTAATTCTTTGAGACACATCAGTGAACGAAGGATACAATATTGTTGCTTGAATCTAGCTTCCTTTCCAGCAGGGAGGAGCAGTGCAGGTAGGCAGCATATACAATCAACAACTGATCATGAAATCACAATCAGTTATTTAGTATGAAAGTATTATGAAGGACAAGTTCAGGTAGCTATGAATGTCTGATGGAGGCTCTGTCTGGTATAGAGAGTAGCACCCTATTCAAGGACTGGAAGAAATAGCAGGGAGGAAGAGAGAAGCAAGAGCTCAGGATAGTGAGATGGCACAAAGACCACACTCTGTGGGGCTTGAAGGGCTATGTGAAGAATGCTAGATTTAAGAGCAATGGGAAGACACTGAAGGATTTTAAGCAAGAGTGATTTGCTTCCAAATTTGACACTCTTCTGTTCAAAACCCTGTGATGGTTCCCTATTTCAATCAGGGTAAAAGCTGAAGTCTTTACAATGATCTGTAAGACCCTACATGTTATTTTCTCTATAGCTCTCCAACTTAACTTTTTTCACCCCTATCCACTGCTCATGGTGCTCTAGCTCTGGTCTCTGTGCCTACTGGCTATTTCCTCCTCAAATCCAAATGACAAACTCTTAACCTTATTTGAATCCTTTCTCAAATGTCACCTTGTCCATAGGGCATATCCTGAGCACCAGACTTAATACTGTAACTTCCTTACCATCTCTACTTTTACCTTGCTTTGCATTTTTTCTTCCCATAGCACTCATTACCTTCTGATGTACAGTACAATTTATTTATTATGTTTCCACATTGTCTATACCCTGGCCCTCTTCTGCAAGTCATATGTACTCTCCATGAGGGAAGGAATTTTTATCCTTTGTTCATACATTTACGCTAATCCACTAAAATAGGGCCTAGGACATAAAACCCAATAATCATTTGCTAAATAAACCAATTAATAAATGCATCAGTCAACATAACCATATTGACATTTTAAGAAAATTATACTGGCCAAAACCTGAAGAACAAGTTGGGAAGGGTTAAATATAGATGTAGAAAAATAAGAGGGTATTTTGAGGGTCTAATAAAAAACAATGAAAACAGACTAGGGAGATGGTGGCAGAAATGAATAAAAGTAAACTGGTTTTAAGGTTTTTTTTAGATAGAATCATCAGGCTCTAGATTGGATACTTACAGCTAAACCCGGTTTACACTGATTTGCAGAGCTGATTTTAAATTTTCAGAAATTCTGTGAGTTAGTTGTTAAACACACATATTAAATATTAAATTACATAAACTTGCAATAAATTATATCAAAACAAAGGTAATAAGTACTCAAAAGTCATTACTTCCTAATTATTTCACTACATTTTGCTCTTAGCTATACTCTTGAGGTTATTTATGTCTGTGGCATTTTTATGGTGAAATACTATGTCAGTGTATTATTGCACAAATCTTTCCAATTCACATTCAGTTATGTCGTAATGGTAGCTTGAAATCAGCTATGGTGGGAGGATTTGTTCCTCCGTAATTGTCAAATGCTATAAGTCAGGGCTTGATTTATTGTACTGTTGATTTTCTAGACTTCAGAAAGTGATGGAGAAAATGGCAATGATTCTGATTAGATTTAAGTGTGTCATGTCTGTAGATGTCTCATTGTTAAATCACATGAAATCGAGAAAATATTCTTCCAGTGTGTAAAAACAATCATTTGGTCCATCAAAGAAGTCATTCACATCATGGACAAAACAAAATTTCAATATATATTTTTATTGTTTCACCCTTGTCTTATTCTTAATGTAAAGGAAACAATCAACCAACATACATATCGGAAATACTCTTATTCATTAGTTGCAACCATAAGTTGGCTATGGATCTAAGAGTTTGGCAAAAAACAATGAAAGCATTCTGTGAGAATCACTATGCTATATGAAATTTACAATAAAGTATACTATATATTTTCTTATTATTCATAAACTGTGTGCTATAGTTTTATATCAATACTATCTATGATACATTTAAATATACATACATACTTTTTTTTTTTTTAGATAAGTTGTTGTTAAACAGTATACTACTGGGAATATGGATCAAGAGAAAATAAATAGTCAAAGATGCTGCCAGTTTCTGTCTTGTTAGTGGCCTGAACAGTGTTACTCATTCCCATATATGGGAAACATTAGACAAGAACTAAGTTTGTTGGGTAGGGATACGGAAGAGAGTGTCATTGGTTAGGTTGGGCGATAGTGAGTTTGAAGAAATAGACTCCAAGTTCAGGTGGCCAGGGGGATAGATAGTGCTGGAAAACAAAAGAGAACTCTAAGCTGAGACCATCATTTGGGTAAATTCTGTAAATAGTAATTGAAGAGTTGAGAGTGGATAGAGCTATTCTGAGTGTTTCCTTCAAATTGACTTCTGAAGCAGAGTTTGGAGTCATTTGGATACAAGGGGCAAATATTGGATGTTGTAGTCTGATTAACAAATTAATGGTATGTATATAACCAGGGCTAAATAATATCCTCTAAGAATACTGAAGGTTTAATCAGGGATATAGACCAAAGATCTGTTCTCTTTTATTAGAGAAGGGTATCTTAGTTACATGAAGAGTGTCAAAGACACAGACCATTGTTGAGGGCCTGGGGTAAGAAAGTAGGAGATTACAGTGGGTGCCCTGTGTGGGTAGACTTGAGTTATTTACTTATTAATTACAGATAGTTCTGAGTGCTGTCAGTAGGATTATTTAATTACTAAGATAAAATGTAGGGGGTCAGATCCTCAAAAATAGGATCTTTCTCTGAGGTCTTCATCTATTTATTAAATAAAGAACCATGAGCTTTTACTTCTGGGAAGATGGACAGATACAGTTTTTTCTATTTCTTTCATTTAAGCATAGGTAAAAGCCCTGGACATTATATATACAATGAACATAGTTCCCTGAAAAGTGGAATAAAGAAGGTAGACCAGGTAGGGACTTTAGAATCCAAGGAATAAGATGGAAGTGAATTTCCAGGGTTTCCTTTTTGTATCATATATCCCAGACTTAGAACTGAAGAAGCCAGCAATCTAGCACTGCCAATGGGCCCAGGATAAAAAAAAGCAATTCCAAACACAAGTCTACTGTCTTGTCAAAGGATTCGGAGATGGCAGCCTAGCAGAAAACCTGTAGAAAATAGCCATTCTATTCCAGCCAAACACCACTGAAAAAATGTGGTCTCACCTGACCCACACCAGTAAAGATCAAGTGGGGAGCTTAGATGTCCACTCTTGTGAGACTGTAACGAGGCTCTCCAATACTACCACCAGGCTGGTATCAGAGAAGGCTGAGTAGGGAGCCCAGATTTTTATCCTTACTGAGAAGTCATGAGATACCTCAACCCCATTCCTCCTGTGTTGCTAGAGATAACATGGGAAGCTGAAACTTCCATCCATACCCAGCAATAATGTGGAGCCTACCATCACCTCTAGCATCAACAGAGGCCAAGTGAGGAACATGGACCTCTATCTCATTTGGCAGTGACAAAACATTGCTTCTGGCTTCCCTGCTGAAGTGGTACTAGAAAAATTAAGCTAAAACAGAGGTTTAAATAAGATGAAATCTCATAATGTAATACAAAAATGTCTGGATTTCAACTGAAAACATCTATGATACGAAGAACCAGTAAGATCCAAATCTGACTGAAAGAAGACTATCAATAGATGCTAGCACCAAGATGACAGAGACATCAGACTTACTGAAGATTTTAAAATAGCCATGCTAAATATGCTGAATAAAAAAAATTAGAAATATGCTTGAAACAAAGGAAAAAGAGTCTTAATGAAAAAAATCTCAATGAAGTCTCAATGAATAAATAGAAAATATAAAACTGAGTGGAAATTTTATTTCTTGAGCCAGGGTCTCACTGAATCACTTAGACTGGAGTACAGTGGCATGATCTCAGCTCATTGCAGCGTCAACCTCCCAGATTCAAGTAATCCTTCCCTGAGTAGCTGGGACTACAGGTACAAGCCACCATGCCTGGCTGATTTATATTTTTTTTAATACAGCCAGGTTTCACCGTGTTGCCCATGCTGGTCTTGACCTTCTGAGCTCAAGCAATCTGCCCACCTCAGCCTCCCAAAGTGCTATGATTACAGGTGTGAGCCTGGCCCCAGGTAGAAATTTTAGAATTAAAAAAAAAAAAAACAAAAATAAAAAGATTGGTGTGTGGACAGACGCAACTGCAGAATGGAGGGAATGGAGAACATAATCAATGTATTGTTAAAAAAAATAGAAATTATCCAATATGAATGACAGAGAGAAAATAGACTAAAAGTCTGAAAGTTCTCTCAGGGACCTATAGGGCAATCTTAGATAAAGGAAAACTAAGAATTTGTTTCCAGCAGATCTCATCTAAAAGAATGGTTAAAGGAAGTTCTGTAAACACACACACACACACACACACACACACGAAGGAAACTTGGAACAAGAAGAAAACATGATTAGCAAAATTATGGGTAAATATAATAGGCTTTCCTTCTCTTAAGCTTTCTAAGCTATTTTTGATAGTTGAAGCAAAAATTATAACACTATCTGATTTGATTCTAAATGCATTAGAGAAAATATTTAATACAACTACATTATAAATGAGGAGAGCAATGTAAAGGTCTCTATCTAGAGCAACAACTTAAATGGCTAAACATAGAGATATCCTCAAAAACACTACATATGAACAAAAATGGGATCTAAAACACATTCAGGTAACCCACAGGAAGGCAGGAAAAAGAAAACAGAGAGAACAAACAAAACAAAAATTAAAATGACGGAGATGGCTGGGCACGGTGGCTTATGCCTGTAATCCCAGCACTTTGAAAGGCCAAGGCAGGCAGATCACCTGAGGTTGGGAGTTTCGGACCAGCCTGGCCAACCTGGAGAAACCCTGTCTCTACTAAAAATATAAAATTAGCTGGGTGTGGTGGCACATGCCTGTAATCCCAGCTATTCAGGAGGCTGAGGCAGGAGAATCACTTGAACCCGGGAGGCAGAGGATGTGGTAAGCTGAGATTGCGCCATTGCACTCTAGCCTGGGCAACAAGAGCAAAACTTCATCTCAAAAAAAAAAAAAAGACAGAGATAAGTCTTAATATGTCAATAATTATTTAAATGTAAATGGTTTAAATATACACATTGAAAGGCAGAATAGATTAAAAAACAAACAGTTTGAATAAAACTCACTTCAAATAAGAGGTATGAAGGTGGAAAGTAAGATGATGGAAAAAGATGTATTATGCAAACATTAATTAAAGGGAAGCACAAATGGCTACATTAATATCAGATAAAGTAGACCTCAGATCCAAGAATATCACCAGAGATAGAGACATTATATGGTGATAAAAGGCTTAATCCACTAAGAAGCTATATGCACCAAACAACAGAGCTACAAAATATGTGAAGCAAAGATTGATAGAACTACAAGGAGAAATAGAGAAATCCCAAATTATAATTGGAGACCTCCGTATCCTACTCTTAACTATTAATTAGAAAACTACAGAGAGAACAGTAAGGATATAAAGAAAACCCTCAATATCATCTGTCAATAAATTCTTACTGATATTTGTAAGGCCCTCAGTCAAACAACAGAATACATATTCTTTTTAAGTGCCACTGGCATTAGCAAAGGCCTAGGATATGGAAGATACGCCAAAATGGATAATATTCTGGGTGATAAGCCCCAACACATGTAAAATAATTGAAATCATACAGAGTAGCTAAAGCAGTGTTGAGAGGGGAATTTTTAGCACTAAATACTAGAAAAGAGGAAAAATGTCAAATCAATAATCTAAGAAAAGAAGCATTAAAAAAAAGAGAGAAATAGTTCAAGTCAATAATCAAAGCTCCCACTTCAAGAACCTATATAAGCAAAACAGACTGAAGGCAGGAGAAAGAGGGAAATCATGAAGATAAGTGCAGAAATCAATTACTTTGACACAGAAAAACAATAGAAGGAATTAATACAACAATGAGCTGGTTAATGGAAATGATCACTGGCACACTTACAGCAAGACAGAGACAAACAAAAAAGGGAGAAGTCAAAAATTACTTCATTTTTTTTACCAAAAAAATGAAGCAGTGGATATTATTATAGACCTTGTAGACATCAGAAGTGTATTAAGAGAATACTAGAAACAACTCCACACATATAAATTTGACAACTTAAAAGAACTGAACCAATTCTTTGAAAGACATAAACTACCATAACTTACCCACTATGAAACAGATAATTTAAGTGGCTTTATAATCATTAAGGAAGATGCATTTATAATTGAAAAACTGCCCCATAAAAAAGCCATCCAATTTCAGATGGTTTCATTGAAGAATTTTACCAAATACTTAAAAAAGAATTAATCCCAGTTGTACACAATCTCTTCTAGAAAGTAGAAGACTAGGGAACACTTTCCTATTTGTTTTATGAAGCTGATATTATTCTGATAATAAAATCAAAGATAGCACACACAGAAACACACACTCCTCAAAACAACAGGAAACAAAAACTAGAAAATAATGTGAATATAAGTGCAAAAATCTTTGTTAAGATGAGTAAATAGAATTCAGCAATATATAAAAGAATTAAATTCTGTGACCAACTAGGGTTTATTCCAGGGCTACAGGACTGATTAAATATTTGAAAAATTAATGTAATCTCTCATATTAACAGGCTAAAAAAAGAAAATTCACACATCAATCTATGTAGAAAAAGCATTTGACAAAGTTCAGGCTTATTCCAGGGCTGCAGGACTGATTTAATGTTTGAAAAACCAGTGCAGTCTACCAGACTAACAGGCTAAAGAAGAAAATTCACATAATCACATGAATCAAAGCAGAAAAAGCATTTGACAAAATTCAGTACCTATTTATGATAAAAACTCTCAGAAAAAATTGAAATAGAGTAGATCTTCAACTTGATAAAGAGCACCTATAAAAAACCTTAAGCTAACATCGTAATAGTGAAAAACTAACCACTTTGCCCTATGACCAGAAAGAAGACAGGGATATCTACTGTCTCCACTTCTGTTCATCACTGTACTAGAGCTTCTAGTCAGGGGAATCAACCAACTGATTTTTGACAAAGGTACAAAAAAAATCCACCAAAGGAAAGACAGCCTTATCAATAAATGGTATTGGAGCTAATGTACTTCCATAGTAAAAAAAAATAAACCTTGATCTAAGATTTATAATTTATACAAAAATTAACTCCAAATGAAGCACAGACTTAAGTATAAAACTATAAAACTGTTAGAATAAAACCCCCGAAAATCTTTGGGATCTAGGACAAAGCAAAAAGTGTTATACTTGATACCAAAAGTATGATTTATAAAAAGAAAAACTTGATGAATTGTATCTTATCTAAGTAAGAAGTGTTAACTCTGAAAAAGACTCTATTAAGAGGAGGAAAAACAAACTACAGACTAGGAGAAAATATTTGCAACTCATAGATCTGGCAAAAGACTGACACTTAACATGTATCAAAAACTCTCAAAGCCCAACAGCAAAAAGTCTCAAGCAATCCAATTAGAAAATGGATAAAAGATATAAAGAGACATTTCACCAAAGAGTATATAGATGGCACATAAGCACATGAAGAAATGCTCAACATCATTAGCCATTAGGAAAGTACAATTGAGAACCATGATAAAATATTACCACACACCTATCAGAATGGCCTAATTAAAGCACAGTGACACCACCACATGCTGGCCAGGATGTGAAGAAACTGGATGACTCATACATACATTGCTAGTAGGATGGATATCCCAAGTATCCTGATTTGATTGCATGAATGTATCAAATTATTATATGTATTCTTAAAACATATATATCTATTTTATATCAATAAAATAAAAAATGATAAAACCACTCTAGAAAAACTTGGCAACTTTTTTTAAAATGAAATATTTTACTACCATATGACACAGTAATTGTACTCTTAGGCATTTATTCCAGAAAAATACAAATGTTCGCATGAAAACCTGTATGTAGTTGCTTAAAGCAGTTTTATTTATAATAGACAAAAACTGGAAACAACTCATATGTCCTTCAGTGGGTGAATGGTTAAACAAATTTTGTTTCTTCCATTCCATGGAATACTATTCTGCAATGGTAACGAATGAACTCCTGATCCATGCAAGAGCCTGGATGAATCTTTAGAAAATTATGATAGGTAAAAAAGCCAATCTTGAAAGGTCATATACAGTATGATTCTATTTTTATGATATTCTTGAAATGACAAAGATTATAGAAATGAGGAACATATTAAGGGTTGCCTGATAGTTAAGGTTGGTAGAGATAATTATTCCTCAGCAAATATCCGTGTGCTCTCCCACATTTCTGGGCCCCCTTGCAGTTATATAGGGCCATATGCATGGTAGTTCTGGCCAATAAGTTATGAGAATGAATGATATATATCATTTGCAGTCTGGAGCATTTAAGAGTTAATGTGTAACTTCCCAGCCACTATCCTTTTGCAGTGACCCTGGTGTTATATATTGACATGGTGGTGTCATGAGATGGAAGCTGTTGGATTTCATGAATTACTGCATGGGAGACAGATGCCCTGGAGAGCTGCTGAACTTACAGTGGACTTTTCATAAGAAGTAAACTGTTGCTGTGTTAAGTCACTGAGATTTCAAGAATTGCCACTATACCACAATTTAGATTAGAATGACCAATACAGAAAGCAGTCCTAGAAACAAGTACTAGAGTATCAAACTGATAAAATATGTGGCATTGCCTTAATATCCCTGAAAGGCAAAAGTGAACTGACGCTTTGTTGCTCAGGAGCAGATAATATAATATAATGGAAGAAACAATTAAATCTGATCTCATGGAAGAATAAAAAGCTGAGCTGAAACTTTAGAAGGAGGAGCCAACATGTTTTGAAATCAGCGACAGTAAGAGAATAGTAAGCTGTTCAGGAAGCTAATCAATACTTGATCTCCTATGTGTACCACTATATTGCATAGGAAATAGGAAGTATGAATGTTGTATTAGTCCATTCTCACACTGTTATAAAAAAATACCTAAGATTGGGTAATTTATAAAGAAAAGAGGTTTAATTGGCTCACAGTTCTACCGGCTATATGGGAAGCATAGTGGCTTCTGCTTTGAGGGAGGTCACAGGAAACATGGTGATGGCAAAGAAATCATGGTGATGGCAAAGAGAAAGCAGGCACTTCACATGGCTCAGAGCAGAAGGCAGAGGGAGTTGTTACACATTTTTAAACAATCAGATATCATGATAACTCACTCACTCACCATCAAGAGAACAGCACCAAGAGGGTGGTGCTAAACCTTTAGAAACTGCCCCCATGATCCAATCACCTCCCACCAGGCCCCACCTCCAACACTGAGGATTACAATTGAACCTGAGATTTGGGTGGGGACACAGATCTAAACCATATCAAATGTAATCATTTGGACTTAGTCTAAGAGACTATGCTTGAAGATTTCTGAGTGTCTCTTCAGAAGTAAATCTGATTCCATAAACATTAAACTGAAAGAGGAGGGAGATATTTAAACAAATCAATGTTACCACGGAGAAACTTTATTTTGGAGTCAAGATTTTTTTTTTTAATTCAGTATGTCCAATAAACAAATAAAAATATTTTAGTAATACGGAAGAGCGGGAGTGGAACAAGGGACAGAGGCAGACCTGTCTTAGTGTTTGGATAGAATGTAACGAGTAGACTTAAGAAGGTCTAGAATAAAGTCAATTGTTAATCATTAGCAAAATTTCAAATGGATTGTTCCATAAAAGACAGATATCTTAAGAAAAAATATAAGTCAAACATTTCCTCTTAGACTGGAGATCACTGATGAAGAAGACAGATCTCATCCAATTTGTGGATGACACAAAATTAAAAAGACAGTATTTTGGACAAATGAGGCAAAATTTTAAATTACTGCTAGAAAAATATCACTGAGATAAAAATAGATTTTACAAGCTAAAAATTAACAGATGCAAAAATAAATTTCTTTAGATAATCTTCTCCTACAATAAATTAAGTCCAAAATAAATGCTATTTAAATTGGCATTTGCTCATATAAAAAATCTGAAATTTTGTCTGGCCCATATTAAACAAGCCCCAAATAATTTGCTGTGAATTCACATATATTTAAAAGTCTCTTCAGTTGAATTAGTAGAATTACTATCCACACTGAAGGATGTAATAGTCTCTTGTTATCCAGAGCGTGCTTGATGACGTATGCCCAAATATAGGTTAATGGCAAGTTGAAGGTGAATTTTGATTCCAAGCAAGGAAAAGAGAACTTTCTAACAATCATTACTACTTAAGAACGTAGTATATAACTGTTTTCTCACCAAATCTTAAACTGATATGCAAAATGGATATAAACTGAGCTGCCTTACTTAAATCGACTTTCTTGCACCTGTAACCTCACTCTTTACATCCTTCCTGGATGAAACTACTCTAGGGCGTAGAGTCTAAGCAAAGGTCAGCTCCTCTATTTGTTCTGTGGATCCCATATCCTCTCAGTGATGCTGGTCCTGCAATTATGCTTTTTCTTTCCTATACCATTAATTTGTTCTTTTTTTTTTTTTTTTTGGTTTTGATGCATTCCCACCAACAAACAAACTTGTTCCAGTGTTAATCTTTTTTTTTTTTTTTTCTTGAGGTGGAGTCTTGCTCTGTATCCATGCTGGAGTGTAGTGGTGTGATCTCAGCTTACAGCAACTTCTGCCTCCCAGGTTCAAACGATTTCCCTGCCTTAGCCTTGTGAGTAGCTGGGACCACAGGTGTGAGTCACCACGCCCTGCTAATGTTTTGTATTTTAGTAGAGACAGGGTTTCACCATGTTGGCCAAGATGGTCTTGATCTCCTGACCTTGTGATCTGCCCGCCTTAGCCTCCCTGGGATTATAGGTGTGAGCCACTATGCCCTGCCTCCAGTATTAACCTTCTTAATACACAGCACTTGTTCCCCTCCATCTACAACTCTAACGTTACAGTCCCTTGAAGGAAAACTTCTTAGCAGTTACTTTTTACCCTCTCTCTTATTCTGTTTTTTAAAAAATATCCACACTGGGCTCTTGTCAAGGTGACTATGACCTCTGCATGGAAAAAATCCAATAGTTAGTGATCTGTCCTCTTCTTGACTTCCTAAGCAGCATTTGAAAGGATGATTTCCTTTTTTTTTCTAAAGCTGCATTCACCTGATTTTCTGTACACTGTACTGACTGCTTGCTAGTCTCTCTTGTTTGTTCCTTTCCCTTAGTTCATTCATCCTCTGATTGTTGAAATGCCCCATGGCTCAGTCCTAGAATTCAACTCTATCTTCACTTCCTTCTAGATGATCTCAAAGTTCCAAGACATTAATTATGATTAATTTATATCTCAAATTTACATCTATAGCCCTGACATCTCTAAATTCTGATATTCAGCTATCTACTCGGCATCTCTTTTTGGACAGTTAGCAGGAAACTCAAACTTAGCATGGGTAATTAGGACTCTTTGTTGTTTTGTGAACTTCTACCTACCCTGCTTGTTCCCATTTGAGTAAGTGGGACCTTCCTCCTACTTGAGATTACTCCTCAGAAAATCTGAGGGGTAATACTTGATACCTCCCTTTATCTCGGCCCTCACAACCAACCACTCATGAGTCTTCTGGGCTCTTCCTCTAGTTCTTCCCAACTCTTTGGCAATTGAACTCCTCAGTTCAAATGCAACTCTCATCTCAAGGCTTATTAAGACTTTCCTCAAGAACAGCCCAGCTATCCCTCCAGCCTATTTCCAATCCCTTTTCCATTCAGTTGCTGGAGTGATATTAAAAAAAAAAAAACTGTCAAAAAAGGCTTCATACTTCATTTAGGAAAAAAATAATCCATATTTCTTACCCTGTTGTAAAAGATGGTAATGACCTGGACTGAAATCTGACCACACTCTTTACCACTCCTACTTCTCTCGCTGTGATCCAACCCCACTGGCCATCTTTCTGACCCCTCAGTGTGCTCAACTCTGTCCCAGATTAGGGCCTATGCACTTGTTCCTCTTTGCAGCCTTACTGTATCCACTTCTTCCATGGTGCAGCACAACCTCACCTCCTCAACAAGGCTTGCTCTATCCACCATCTAAATACATTTATTCCCCATTCATGCCCCAGGTCACATATCACACCCATATTTCAGTCATATACAATAAGGCATTGTAAAAATAGTGATTGTGTTATATTGTCTTTCTAGCATTTTCAACATCTGAAATTTTATTTTTTCAAAAAATACAAATGTCCCAGTAACTTTCTCCTTTCCAACATTGTTAACGGTTCCACACTATCAGTGGGAAAAGCCCAAGCCATTTAGAGTGTTATCCCAGACTTCCATGACCTGGCCTATCTGACTTTTATTTTTCTCCTGACGATATTTCTTTATGGCCATGAGCTCAGCCTATTACATCAGACACCTTGACCCATATCCTTCCCCCTAGGTACACGGGAACACTTGCTTTCCCCTTATCTGCCAAGTGACATCCTTTCTTCAAGACTCAGTTAAAATGCAACTTCTTTGGAGCCTTCAGTAACCCCATCAGAAAGAGTCATTTCCTCTTCACCCTGTCCTCACAGAGCTTTAGGGCAGATGTCTCTGGTAGAGCGCTGCCCCTTGTCCATCTGCCTCAATATACTGTAACTCCTGAAGAGCGGAAAAGTGGTTGATTTGTTTGAGTACAGCAGGTCATCTAATAATATCCTTGTCCAGTGATGTCTTGTTATGAAGTTCATGAGAACAGAATCAATTCCTGGCTAAGTCTCCTGTCTGTGTAGAGCTTGCATGTTCTCTCTCTGTTTGTGTGGGTTTTCTCCAGGTACTCTGGTTGCCTCCCACATCCCAAAGCTGTGCACTTTAGGTGAATTGGTGTGTCTAAACTGTACCAGTCAGAGCAAGTGTGTGTGTGTGAATGTTCCCTGAGATGGGACGGCATCACATCCAGGGTTGGATCCCACTTTGCATCTTGAGCTGCCGGGACGGGCTCCAGTCACCAGCAACCCTGAGCTGGAATAACTGGGTTGAAAAATGAAGGAATACAAATTATTGTAAAATAAAAATTTGTAAAGTATATGATAATTACATGAATGCATAACAACAGACACAGTTTCCAAGAACCTCTCTGTGACATTAAGTAAGGGATTACTGTATTTTCATCATTTACATTGATTTCTGCACAAAATAAGTTTTTTGTTTTTCTCTTTTTTTAACATGCTTTTAATTCCTTTCCCTAGCCTCTTGACTCTGATTTCTCTTATTTGGGTAAGTTCTAGTTTGCCCATTTTGACATTGAAGTATGAGGCCCAGAAAACTATCCTTAAACTTGCCATAAATGCCATATATTTGTATCCTGAGGCTTAGTTTCTGGCACATAGTAGCAGCTCAGAAAATGTTTGCCATTGTGCCATAATGATCACAATGCTGCAGACCACTTGGATCATTAATCTCACTAGAGAAGGTGTTCTATCTTATCTATTTTTGAATTCATGTATAAAATTAGTAAAGCCTGGTCACATATCACACACATATTTTAATAATGTAAAACATGACACTGTGAAAAATATAATTATTAGGAAAGTTATTTATCAGCAATCAACAAATGCCTAATCAGCACCTATTATGTGCTACACACTCTACTAAGCATTCAGATGGACAAAACAGATGACATTAGTCAGGCAAGGCTAAGCTGTGCTGTGGTAACAAATCTCCACATATCAGTGACTTAACAAAATAAAAGTTTCCCTCTTGCTTGTGTCACAGCCCAGTTGGGCATGTTGTGGGCAGCTCTTCCTGAGCTGATGTGGTGATCCAGGCTTATTTCATCTGCTGGCTTTGCTCCTCTTAAGGATTCCATGGGATCTCTGGCATCCAGCCATTTCACAAGTTGACAAGAGATGAGGCTAAGAATCCCACAGGACACAGAAGTAGTGCATGGAATTTCAGACCACATCCTACCAGCCAAAACTAGTCTAGCAGCTCGAAACTAACTACAAAGGAGGCTTGAAAGTATGTGTTCAGGAAGAAGAAAGAAGATTGGCGAGGATAGTTTGTGCCACAGAAATAACACATGCCCTTCAGGGCATGTCAGTCTATGGTAAGATGCTTCAATCTGACTCTTCTACTCAACTTGAGATAATTGGGGTCATTAAGTTGTTAGTCTTTTTCTACTCAAGAATATTTCCCAGAGTAATTCATGATGTGGTAAGAGAAATTTCAAGAAAGATCCTTAAATTGCTCAAGGAAAATTTTCAAAGCAGTGGTGGATAAACTATTGCTTATGGTCTGAATCTAGCCTGTTGTGTTGTTAAACAGTACACAAGCTCAGAATGGCCTTCACATTGATAAATTGTTGAAAAAATAAAAAGAATATTTCATGATACATGAAAATTACATGAAATTCAAATTTTAGTGTCATAAAGTTTTATTGGAATACCACAACGTCCATTTATTGATATATTTTCTATGGCTACTTTTGCACTATAGCAGCAGTTGAATGGTTGTGACAAAGACTGTTCTACAAAGCCTAAAATATTTACTTGGCCCTTTACAAAAAAGTTTGCCAATATCTGTGTAAAAGAATTTGAGTATGATATATTTTTATTTTTGAGACAGGATCTCACTTTGTTGCCCAGGCTGGAGTGCAATAGCATAATCATGCTTCACTGCAGCCTCAAACTAACAGGCTCAAGTGATTCTCCCACCTCAGCCTCCTCTGAGTAGCTGGGACTATAGGCATGCTACCATGCCTGGCTCATTTTTAAATGTTTTGTAGAGATGAGGTCTCACTATGTTGCCCAGGCTGGTGTCAAACTCCTGGGCTCAAGCAATCCTCCTTGCCTCAGACTCCCAAAGTGCTGGGGTTATAGGCGTCAGCCACAGTGCCCAGTAAGTAGGATATATTTTAGTGCTGACAATTCAGTAACCTGATTACAAATTACCTTAGTGTTACCTTAGTGTTTGCATTCATTTTGCAGGGATGGGTCCTGGAAAGCAACTGAATGTGAAGATGGAAAAGCAAGAATTCACCTAATGAATAGTCCAGGTAGGAATGGACATGTTTTCAAATCAGAAGTCTACCTTAGGTAAGCAGAATTATTTACCTGTAGATTGTTAGAAGAAATAAGAGATACTTTCCTGTGGCATCTATGCAAAGGTTATTTATTCAGGAACTTACAACCAGGTGTTTCTAACTGTCTAAAGCAGGGACTCTTACACATTTGACATTCTAGCTGCTGACTCTCGAATTTTTGACATAGAGATCTGTAACTGGAGGTCCCAAGACAGAATTCCACCATTTACTAAGACAGACTCATTGTCAGACACAATAAGAATTAGTGATCTATAACCATCCCAACTAACAAAGAAGCTTTCTGAAGAACATCAAGTAGATATTTTAGTTTAATTCTATGGTGTAAGCCTTTAGATAGAGTACCTAAAGAGTATTTCTTCTAAAGATAGTCTATAATTCAGAATTCATAAATTCACATTGATAAAATTTAATGGATTGTATAAAATGTTTTCATCAGAATGTGGATCAATGAGGCCAAACTAACTTCTTTTTATTAAGGTAGGTTTATTTCTTATTTTAAATTAATTTTGATCATATTGTTTTATGATAAATATGCAGCTTAGACAATCTAGAAAATGCAGCAAAGTGATTCATGATACAATGGCATAATTTCATCATCTAATCACAAGTACACTTAGCAGTAGGCTGTGGTTTCCTTCTAGTCTGTTTTTATTTATTTTTTAATTTTTAGGTTCATGGGTACATATGTAGGTTAGATCTGTAGATAAATTTCATGTCGTGGTGGTTTGGTGTATATACTATTTCATCATCCAAGTAATAAGCATAGTACTCAATAGGCAGTTTTTTGATCCTCTCCCTCCTCCCATCCTCCACCCTCAAGGAGGCTCCAGTATTTATTGATTCATTCTTTGCATCCATGTGTACTCCATGTTTAGCTCCCACTTATAAGTGGAAACATATGGCATTTGGTTTTCTGTTACTGCATTAGTTTGCTTAGGAAAATGGCCTCCTGCTCTATCCATGTTGCTGGAAAGGACACATTCTATTCTTTTTTATGGCTGTGTAGTATTCCATGGTGTATATGTACCACATTTTCTTTATCCAGTCTACTACGGATGGGCATTCAGGTTGATTTCATGTCTTTGCTGTTGTGAATAGTGCTGTCGAGAACGTACGTGTGTACGTGTCTTTATGATGGAATGGTTTATATTTTTTGGGTACATATCTGATAATGAAATTCCTGGGTTGAATGGTAGTTTTAAGTTCTTAGAGAAATTGTCTCAGTGCTTTCCACAAAACTGAATGAATTTACATTCCCACCAGCAGTGTATAAGCATTCCCTTTTTATCCGCAACCTTGTCAGCATCTGTTGTTTTTTGACTTTTTAGTAATAGTTATTCCGACTGGTGTGAGATGGTATCTTATTGTGGTTTTGATTTGCATTTCTTGAATGATTAGTGATGTTGAACTTTTTTTTATATGCTTGCTGGCCACATATATGTCTTCTTTTGGAAAGTGCTTTTCAAGGAAGCTCCAAGTATGTTATGGAACTGATACAACATTGCAACCCAGGGAATACTGCAACTTGATCTTTACTGAATTGTTCCCTTTAAACCCTGCTTTGGAATTTCAACAAATGCTTATTGTGAGTTTGAATATTTTTTCATTCACAGTTGTATATTTTTATTAGTTCAAATTGCCTTGTTAGTGTAAACTAAACCCACCATTCTATTTTCAGCAAAAATAGTACAAATAACAGCTATTTTGCTCATTTTTATATCATTCCTTGCCTTCAAATACTGTTGCGAAGTCATTCCCAAGTTGAACCCTGACTGAGTTTTCCTGATGACAAGTTCATCTAGACTAGAGAATGAAGCAAGTAACTAGGATCAGGAGTCAGGGAACTTGAGTTAAATTTATATTTCTGCTCCTATATTAAGTAAATCATTGAGTTTACTTTTAAATCTCACACCTCCTAGCATGGATTTATCATGACTCAGATGGATGAGTGATAGGTTTCCTCATTTTGTTTTGAATTGGGCACCTTTGATGGATAAAAGATAGAACTGATGTTTGGTTCAATAGTATGCTCTAGATTTAGATATCCAGCAAAAACATGTTTGCCAAAGTTTCCATTAAGGAGCTATTGTCATAGATGTTCAAGTTTTTTTCTCTTTTAAAATACTGTATAAAGTATTTTAAAATTATGACAATATTGGACATTTTTAGGAAAAATACAGTCACATTTATTATTTGTTGCTTATAATGACTAAATCTGTCCAAAAGAAATATCATATTACTGAAGTTTAGGAGATTTATTGTGTTTTTAGGACTTTTATTTTGACCCCAACTGCTGATTCATTTTAAAGTTTATTTTACTTCCCAATCATCTACTTCTTCCCAATAACATACACACCATTCCAGCTGTTATTAAATTTAAACAGAAATGGGCCATTCTGATTTGTATTAATATGTAATTATATTTGGGCCATATATTTATTTTATAAGAAAGTTGATGGATTTAACATGTCAATTTTGAGAAATGAATGGAAGACTACAAGTTCAAAAGAGCCTATGGTTTTTTAAAAGAAACAAACAAAAAAAATAAGCTAAAATTTATTTTGGATGTGACCACAAAATATCTTGAAATTTTGCAAAATTCAAAGGTAAAATACGAGAAATGCTGGCAAATTGTTCAGAGTAGCTGAAATTATGCATTACAAATATTTTTTTTTTGTGTGTGAAATAACTGACATTTTGTGAAGATCAAAATTACCACAGAAATTTAGCCAAGTCAGCATCGAATGATTTCACACAATTATTGAACTTTTCTCTGCTGGAGATGTTCCCGGCCAAATCCTTCCTTTTTGGAAATTTCCTGGAGCTCCCTCGTCTGCTGCTGAATAGTACTGAAAGTCTCTCATCCAAAGACTAAAGAAGACTTTAGTGACTCCCTTTAGTCTTCAGCCAAGTCTTTGTTACATCAGGATAAGCTGTCTTTTCATCTAATCTTGATTTTATGTTGTCTGAGCAGCTTTCTAGAATTGCGTCCATGGTTGATCTTTCTCACCTATCCACTTGCCTTCTCAAACTCTGGAACAGTGCTTTCATGCAAAGCCTTTGTGATGATGGAATGTTCTAAATTTGCATAGTCCAATATGGTAGCCACCAGCTACACGAGGATTTAGAGCACTAAAAATTCTCATGGGACTGAAATTTTGTTTATTTTAATTGATTTAAATAGTCACACGTGTCTATATTGGACAGCATAGCTCCAGGCAGTCTCTTTGAATACAATCTCTGAAACCCTTTTAAAAACTACTGGATGAATTTTAGGAGCACAGGGACCAGGCCATGTCTGTTTTGTGCACTGTTGCATGAATCACACTTAGCAGCATGTTTGGCACATAGGAGGCACTCAAATGTTTTCATTCAACATGTGATTGAGTACATAAATGAATAGATAAACCTTGAGGATAAAGATAGTATTCAATGGGGAACAAAAAAGGGCTTGTATGCAACCTTTCCTTTTAGAATATATCAAATCAATTCCTTTTTAAAAAGATGATCTCTTTAAGGTGGTATCACTGGTTAACCAAACTGTTGGGACACAAAGAAGTGATGATTTTTACACTCATGGTGATTTGTCTTCTGGGTTTTAGTCCCTTAATCTAAAGGCACGGTGCCAAATAGGTATGAGTTGTAGAGGAAGGTCTGTATGTGAATCAGTTCTGCTCACAGGGATGTATCAAGCAGTTACATCAGAGGCAGGCACATATTCACTGTCAATAAATGTAAATTCCTGGGAGATCAGTTACTGTACCTGTTGATTGCAGCTTTATTCACACCTGCAAGTATCAAAGAGATAGTAGGGAAAGTGCCTCAGAGGCACAAAGGATGGTTTTCACTCATTAGCTCATTTAGTTCAATATTGCTGCTTTTGGCTTCTTGCTCCACTAATTATAGCATACCATGACCAAATGTAAAACAATGCAACAATAAATACAAAGTGAACTCTCATGTTGTAGGGTCCTATTTTGTTTCGTGGTAGCAGAACATCTAGTGCAGTTATATTTTGGGAGATAATTCACACTCCAAATGAGAATAAAGGGATTAGTTCCTATGCAATAAAACCAAACAATTTTTAAAGAATAATTGGCTTATGCTATCACATCAGCCTTTTGGCAAGGGGTCATGTAAAATATAAGAGGATTTAAAATTAAAACTGACTTGCAAAAAGAATCAGAGGTGCACTTGGATAAAAACAAATTCATCTGTTTAAAATTTCTTAATATCTAACAAATTATCTAGACAGAACAATTTGATGGATGATGATGCTAGATTATTGAAAGTCTGAATTAAAGAAAATTATAAGCAAAGATAATAAATTCTTCTGACCATAAACTTAAATTAACTGTAAACAAATAGAAATCTGAGTGGTAAATAAGCAATAAAAAAAGTTTATCATTCACATTGCAAAATGCACATAATAAAACAGCTACTCATTTTATGATCAATATTTTCATTTTAGATTTTAATTGAACTATATATGCAATAAATTTCATAATACCTAAAGAATACTAATAGAAAGACCATTGCAAAACTGAATTCCAGCACAGTGTGGAATTGGCTAAGTCACTTTCCTTGGTTGTCCTATTTTCTAGAATAATTATTGTGAGGATAATAATGGTAACTATTATTTGTGATTGCTTGACAAGATCAAGGCACTAAACATCGATTTCATTAGATTCTAACAACTCTGATGTATGATTGCTATTTCCATTTTCATGGTGGAGAAACTGGAGCATAGAGATATTAAAAATCAGCCCAAGCACACATCTAGAAAGGTCACCAACTCTGGCAATCTCAATCTACAGCACTGCCTCTAAACTTCCTTGATGGTACGAGAGTATACTTCAGTTCATTTCTTGTTAAGTCATATTTTGAGTTAGTCAAGGAAATAATCTGTTTTTAATTATTTTGTCTTAAACTTTCATTTTGAAAAAATTTCTGATATACAAAAAGTTGCAAAAATAGAGAATTCCTACGTATCTTTCATGTGCATTAACATTGATATAATCACAGTACAATGATCAAAATTTGGAAATCAACACTGAATCAATTTCATATTTCAAAATGGTTAATTTCAAAGAATTGTTATTAGATAGATCCCATTATTTGATGTGATGAAATTAAATTAGAAATATACAAAAATAAAAAATCCTCAGCAAATCATGTGCTTATAAAACAAATGAAGTCATAAATAACTTGGTCGATAAAGGAGAAAATCCCAAAGAATGAATTTAAAGTACTGTATATTAAAACTTGTGATATGCAGCTAAATTTGTACTTATAGGTAACTGTATGGCCATAGAACTGCATTTTAAAAAGTAGAAAGATTTTAAAAGTATGTAAAGTGAAGCTTCAAGAAACAGGCTTCTTAAATGCAAATTTTACCAAAATTTTAATTTATAGATAACCCATAATATATACTAATTGCTTCAGAGTATACAAAATTTCCTAATTTTTTTGTGGCAATTGTGTAATTTTTATATTGAGAGACAATAACAGTACAAGAAAGTAATATTTTAAACCAATTTGTCTTATGGGCAAGAGGCAAAAATTCTAAAAAGATGCCAACAATTTAAATCCATATTTACATCTCTATCATGAAAACACAGGGCTCAGCCCAGTCCTGGAATGAAAAGTTTGAAAGAATCTATTGATAGAGAAAAGCAAAGAAAAGATTAAAGAACATAAACTAAATGATCAATTCAAAGGACACATCATAATCGTTCAATAAAATGTGGTGCTAGTGATGAAATCGTGTGACAGGCTGGATTTAGGTAATTTTTACATTTATGAAAACCTAGAGGAAACATTACGGCTAATGGTGAAACTTCACATTTCCTAGTGAAGCCATTGTGGGTTCTAGTCATTGTTACATAATTAGAAATAAACATGAGAACTGTAGAATTGGAAAATCAGAGACAGAACTCACTTATTTGCAGATATAATTGTTGTTTGAGCTTGCTAAGGCTGCTATAACAAAGTACTATAAATAAGGTGGTTTATGGAAATTTATTTTTCACAGTTCTGGAAGCTAGAAGCTTAAGATCAAGGTGTCAGCAAGGTGACACCCTGAGTTGGTTTCTTCTGAGAGCTCTCACCTTAGCTTGTAGATGGCTGTCTTCTCCCTGTATCTTCACATGATTTTCCCATCCTGTGTGTCTGTGGCCTAATCTCTTTTTATAAGGACATCAGTCATATTGCACTGACACACCCTAATGACTTCATTTAACTTAATTACCTCTTTGAAGACCCTATCTCCAAATACAGTCATATTCTAAGTTACTGGGTTAGGACTTCAACATATGGATTTTGGAGAGAACAAAATTCAGCCCACAACAATGGTCTAAATACAAACAACTGTCAAATTGTTAGGGCAAAGAACAATTCTCCAGTATTGCTAGATCAAAGATTAACATAGAAAAATGGGAAAACATTCCTATATATGAGTCATATTAACTAGGCAATATAAATGAACAAAATTGTAATGGCAGCAAAAGAATGAATCTACAAATCTTATAAAATGTCTAAAAGCATGATGTGCCAGACTGTTAATATCTCTCCGTACTTTTCTACCTAATAACCAAACTGCTGATATCATTAAGGGCAGCACTGGGTCTAGTTAAAAGACCAGGGTTCCTAGCCTCCCTTCAACCTAATTAGGGACATAAGACTACGTTCTGGTTAGTAAGATGTAAGATTAGTTACTGGCTGGGCCATTTAGTAAGGTTTCTTAAAGGAGTAGCAGGCAGATCATGCCCTTTTTGCCTTCCCTCCTTTCTGACTAAATGTGAAAGGGACAGTTGGAGCTCTGGGGGCCATCATGGATAATTACATGACTTTAAAGAGAAAGACGTATCTAGGAGGGTGAAGCAGAAAGTTAGAAGGCGCTTGGATTTCTGGTGACAGTGGAGATGTTGCTTTAGCCCTGAATCACCTACCTCTAGATTTCATTTAGGTGAGAGAGAAATAAACTCTTTTGTTTCAGCTTCTGTTTTACATAGTTCAGTTAATCCCCACTCCCACTAGAATTGTTGAAAGACATAAAGGAAGAGCTGAACAAAAGGACAGACATACAAGAATATGGATATAGAGTCTCAATGACATAATGCTGTCAATTCTCCCCAAATTATGAAATCATTGGAATTCAAGCAAAGTCCCAACAGCTTTTCATGAATCTAACAATATGACCCTGAAATTCATTTGGATGCACAAAGTATCATAAATATCTAAGTAATTTTGAAGACAATGTTAGAGGTGGGGTGGGAAGGAGTCTACCATACAGGGTATCTAGAATAATTATAAAGTTATCATAATATGGCTTTAGTAAAATGGCTTTAGTACAAGGCTAAGGTATAAAACAATGAAAATAAGTAGAGGGCATCTTTACTGATGTGAGAGGAAAGCTGGATTTTTCAAACTGTCTGTGACAAATAATTATTCATATTTAAAATAATGAAGATCAAATCTCTACTTAATGTCACAGGCAAATTCCAGTTAGATCACATACTTATATCTAAAAGAATGATTTGTTATGACCTCAGAGTAGAGAAGAATTTTAAAAATAAAAGACTCCACAGTGTTAAAATACAGACTGGCCAGAAAAGATTTCTGCAACACATATAACACAAGATTATCTTTCAGAATCCATGAAGAATTCCTAAAATCAACATGCAATAAAGGACGTAGAAAATAGAGCACATGGGATAACTGACTAGCCATATGCAGAAGACTGAAGCTGGACCCCTTCCTTACACCATATACAAAAATAAACTCAAGATGGATTAAAGACTTAAGTGTAAAACCTAAACTATAAAAACTCTGGAAGATAACCTAGGAAATACCATTCTGGACACAGGACCTGGCAAAGATTATGTGACAAAGATGCCAAAAGCGACTGCAACAGAAACAAAAATTAACAAATGAGACCTAATTAAACTAAAGTTCTTTTACAGAGCAAAAGGAAATATCAACAGAGTAAACAGACAACCTACAGAATGGGAAGAAATATTTGCAAACTATGCATCTAACAAAGATCTAATATCTAGATACTATAAGGAACTTAAACAAATTAACAACAACCAAACAACCCCATTAAGAAGTGAACAAATGACATAGACATTTTTCAAAAGAAGACATACATGTAGTCAACAAGCATATGAAAAAAATGCTCAACATCACAATCATTAGAGAAATGCAAATAAAGCCCATAATGAGATACTATCTCACACCAATTGGAATGACTATTACTAGAAAAAAAAAATAAAACACAAAGAAAAAAAGCAAAAACAAAAAACCAGATGCTGGCAAGGTTGCAGAGAAAAGGGAATGCTTATACACTGTTGATAGGAATGTAAATTAGTTCAGCCATTGTGAAAGTAGTATGGTGATTTCTCAAATAACCTAAACCAGAATTACCATTTGGCCCAGGAATTCCATTATTGGGTATATACTCAAAGGAATAGAAATCATTCTATAATAAGGACACATGCATGCATATGTTTATCACAGCACTGTTCACAATAGGAAAAACATAGAATCAACCTAAATGCTCATCAATTGTAGATTGGATAAAGAAAATATGATACATATACACCATGGAGTACTACACTGCCATAAAATGAATGAGATCATGTCCTTTGCTGAAACATGGATGGAGCTGGAAGCCATTATCCTTAGGGCACTAATGCAGGAACAGAAAATCAAATACCACATGTTCTCACTTATAAGTAGGAGCTAAACAGTGAGTACATATGGACACAAAGAAGAACAGAACAGATAACGGGGCCTGCTTGAGGTTGGAGCGTGGGAGGAGGAAGAGAATCGAAAACTGCCTATCAGGTACTACGCTTATTACCTAGGTGATGAAATAATCTGCATAAAAACCCCCATGATACACAATTTATCTATGTAACAAACCTGCGTATATACCCTTGAACCCAGAAGTTTATTTTTTTTAAAAGAAAATGAAGCACAGATAGGAACATGCAGTTTTCTTAAGGCAGATAATATGAATGTCCATAAGCATATTAAACAGAACTAATCCCTCTGGTAATCAGGATCATGCAAATTAAAAACCAATATATGCTTATAAGATTTTTAAAAAAGTAAAAAGTCTAATGATACCATGCTTTAGGATAGATGGGGAGAATTAGGGATTTCCATACATCGTTGGTCGGGGTATAAATTGTCACAGTCATTCTGAAGAACAACTTTGCAATATCTGGTAAAGTTGAAGGTGTATATCCTGTTTTCCATCCACCCCTTTTCCAGACTGCTTTTAGTTCTTTAGAGATATCTTTAGTTAAGTGAAGGGTATCATTCTACTTCTAGAAATATATCTTAGAGAAATATCTGTGCAGGTACCCAAGAAGATGTGGACAGATTATCATTGGTATAGGGAGAAACTGGCATAAATTAAGAATCAATTAACAGAAGAATGGGCCAATACATTTTATTATATTCATGCTATAGAATATTATACAGTGGTAAAAATAAATCATGTATCAATGGGATAAATCTTAAAAATATTAAACAAAAATAATTTCTAGGATCTTAGGTAAAGTAAAATATAACTATAAAACTTAAAAAGAGTCATACATTAAACTTGTATACAATTATATATGTGGTATAAATTTCTTCATGGAAATGATTGATGTAAAATTCTGAATAGTGGTTATTCTGGAGGATGCTGGAATTAGACTTCAAATAAGTCTGTAATGTTTAATTTCTTCAAAAACTGAAAGAAATATGGTAAAATATTATGATTTGATAACGAACAGTAGTATATACATGAGTATATTTTTTATGTTTTACAAATAATTTATCACTATTTTAGAAGCTTTAAAAACCATTTAAACTAGAATTTTAGCATTAAATATGATAGATTTCTGTGTATCATCTCACAGGTGTACAAGGAAGAGTCAATCTATAAAAATTGTTTCTGGGCTTGAAGATCAGTTTATGCCAACAATTTGCAAATATTTCTAAACTGATTTGAATAGTTTGACTCAGAGTTTGGGGTATATAATCTATGTAGTGAAGGGGAGAAGGTGCGATAGGTAAATTAAGTAAGTGACAAAAGATGATTTGACTCATGAATAAATTCTAAGGATCTAATGTACAACTATAGTTAATAATGCTGTAATATATACTTCAAATTTGCTAAGAAAATACATTTTAAGCATTCTCACCAAATAAATAAATAAATAAATAAATGTAACCATGTAAGGTAATGAATATTTTTTTTAAAGAAAGAAAGAGAAAAGAAGAAAGAAAGAAAGAGTGAAAGAAAGAAAGAAAAAAGAATGTAAGAGAGAAAGAAAGAGGAAGAGAAAGAGTGAGAGAGAATGGGATTCTTGTTCTATTGCCCAGGCTAGAATGCAGTCTAAAAATGGGTATTAAAAATCTCTTTTATGCCAATAATTGTGCTTAACAATGGAGACAGGAAGGAATAAGGGATGAAAATAACAAACAAGCAGCC